>JACXGJ010001502.1:16447-82257 GCA_016801105.1 Esox niger | reverse complement strand
TCATTGCACCTGTTGTCCCGTTTAGCGCACCTGATCATCATTTAGTCATTCCCCTCAGTATATATGTTCCCTCTGCTCCCATTGTCTTTGTGTGTTATTGTTTCTACTCAGAACTATGTCAGACACATTAAAATATATAAACTTACCAACTCCGCAGTCCGCTCCATCTCTCCAGTCTTCCGCACGTCCTGACAAACTTCCACATTATTATACAGCATATTTTTGAGTTACCGATTTTTGTCTCGTCCTCACAGGGCCCTGTCTTTTCTGGGTATGAGCATGTGCCTGGCTCTCATGTTCATCTCTTCCTGGTACTATGCCATAGTGGCCATGGGCATCGCTGGCATGATCTACAAGTATATTGAGTACCAAGGGTATGTCTGGAATCTGATGTTTTACTCCGCACATGTCATTCTGTCATTACTGGGCTACAAAATGTTGTAGAATGTTCTGTAATGCAGCTTCTGGCTCGGTTTGCCTCTGTTAGAGCCGAGAAGGAGTGGGGGGACGGGATAAGAGGTCTGTCCCTCAGCGCTGCACGTTATGCTCTGCTGCGACTGGAACATGGACCACCTCACACTAAAAACTGGAGGTAAGGATCTCCTTTCCCTGTATTCCATATCATACTGGTAATTATCAATACTCTGTCATGTCATTAGTTATCCATGGATTGATTACGTTGGACTTAAACCTCAGTGTCTGATGGTCAAGCTGTTTGTCTCTCCAGGCCCCAAGTCCTGGTGCTCTTGAAGCTGGATGAGGACCTCCACGTCAAATATCCTCGTCTGTTGACCTTTGTTTCCCAGCTAAAGGCAGGGAAAGGCTTGACCATTGTGGGCTCTGTCATCCAAGGGCAGTTCCTTGACAGCTATGGAGAAACACAGGCTTCAGAACAGGTAGGCCTGGAATTGTTGTTGCATGAGAATTGTGGTCTCAGCTCAGTCAGTTTGGAAAGCGTTTTCAACCCTCGTAGAGGCATAACAAGACACATTTGTCAGTATTACATCTTAATCTCATTGCGATTTGAAGACAAACTTCTTCACTTTCTAATGTGGTGTGTTCTGTAATGACATGATGCTTCTCTCCCTGCCAGGCCATAAAGAATATGATGGAGATTGAACGGGTGAAGGGTTTTTGCCAGGTGGTGGTGGCGTCCAAGGTGAGGGAGGGCATTGCCCACCTAATCCAGTCTTGTGGCCTTGGGGGCATGAAGCACAATACAGTAGTGATGGGATGGCCTTATGGATGGAGGCAGAGTGAAGATCCCCGTGCTTGGAAGACGTTTATTAGTAAGGCTTGTTATTGTATTGAACTATTCCTATCAGCCATTGTCATACATCTGTTTCTGACCAGTAATCATTTTCCAAGCTATAACCTCATCTCAGTCTGTCCATTGGCCTTCTCTTTGTTTCTGTGGATTTAGTGGACCGCTTATATAGTATTTCATTTGTACCATGCCGACATTGTGGTCAACTAACAGCACTGGCCTTATACTATACACTCACCGAAAATAAAAGATATCCCTCCGTGTGCCCTTTCACAGACACAGTCCGCTGTACCACAGCAGCCCATCTGGCTTTGATGGTACCTAAGAATGTGTCCTTCTACCCCAGTAACCATGAACGCTTCACAGAAGGCACCATCGACGTGTGGTGGATCGTCCATGATGGCGGGATGCTCATGCTGCTGCCCTTCTTGCTTAAACAGCACAAAGTAAGGAAAAGGACTTTCCGATTCTCTGGTGTGCCAATACTAAAACCCAGAGTACATCATAATATATCAAATTGATACTTAGACTGAAAGAAATGGTCAAAGTGATTTAATGAGACCAGAAATCCCAGGTGAAAAATATGCAGTGTTGGTCACAACTGGGTATGACTTATACATTTCTTAAAGGGATATTTTTGGATTTTGTTAAGGACATTTATCTACTTCCCCAGAGTCATAGTAGCCTCATTCTGTGGAGGCAGATTAAGAGCTTGACTGCAAAAATCCTGATTTATCCCTTTAATATCATGTGTTTCAGGTTTGGAGGAAGTGTAAGATGCGTATCTTCACTGTGGCCCAGATGGATGACAACAGTATTCAGATGAAGAAGGACCTGGCAATGTTTCTCTACCAGCTGAGAATAGAAGCTGAGGTGGAGGTGGTGGAGATGGTGAGAAAAAGTGATTCTATAATCAGGAGACAAACATGCAATCCAAAAGATTTGTGAAAAACAACCGATATGTTCGATGTTAAATCATTCATACAGAATACTACCCTGTTTCTTTGTCAGCATGACAGCGACATCTCAGCCTACACGTATGAGAGGACGCTGATGATGGAGCAGCGGTCGCAGATGCTTAGACAGATGAGGCTTTCGAGCGCAGAGAGAGAACGAGAGGTATGTCTGGGACAATGAGGCAAACAGCTGTGCGCCACATTGAAGAACAATCTACTCCAGTACAGTAATAACATGCTGGAACTCATCCATTGCATTCCTCCTCTAGGCTCAACTGGTGAAGGACAGGCACTCCCTGGTCCGGATGGGCAGCCTCTATTCAGACGAGGAGGAGGAGGTGGTGGAGCCTGAAGCTGAGAAGATCCAGATGACCTGGACCAAGGAGAAATACGAGGCAGACAGAAGGAATAGGAACAATGCACCAGAGAACTTCAGAGAGCTCATCAGCCTCAAACCGTAAGTATCTTGTTTTTTGTTTTTTTGTCCAGCAAACAATTCTAGGGTGGGAGAATGTCTTTGTAAAGCCACCACTGATGTTTCCCTGATGTTTAAGTGTACAATCTTCCCACCGAGACGTTCATATGTGTAGAAAGGCAAAGTACAGGTTGTATTTACTGGATGTCACAGCTCCTAATTTGGCATAAAGTGTGTTGCCAGCTCGGAGGGGAGATGGTGAATAAATTATGCCTAAGTGGCACATGAATCAGGCTATTATAAGTGACAGACTGAAAAGGAATGTAACTACTCTTTCCTGAGGGAGGGAACAAGGTGAAACACATCTACTGCTACCCCACTGAATGTGGTGAAGAGAGGGTTCTATATCAGGGAAGATAGGGGCTATCCGTAATTTAAAGCACCTGGAAGACTGCCTACATTTTACAGTGTTACAACATGAAATCCTGTTTTGCCACTAATCAACACCAAAGAATCCATGATGTCAAAGTGAAAAATGAAATCTACAAATTGTTGTAAATCAATTACAAATACAAAACTAATACAATAAAACACAAAAATAATTCAATTTCATATATTGCTAAAGTATTCACCCCATGTAGTCAGTTGGGGTCCGAGGGACCTTTGGCAGCAGTTACATATATTGCTGTGAATTACTTTAGACTATGTTTTTTCCCCTCACTCTCCCGTAAAGGCATTTTGATGTAGCACCCTTGTCATTGTAGCAGTATGTACAGTGTCTCCCAGCTCAGCTGTGGAACACTGGAACTCCTTTAGAGTTTCCATAGGCATCATTGGCCTTCCTGACTGGTGCCCTTTTCAACTAGAATCTGTCTAAAACCAGTCGGCCTGTTCTAGACTGATTTACAGCTGTGCCATATTCTCTCCATTACTTAATGGTCTTTACTGTGCCCCAGGGGATATTCAATGCCTTGGAAATATTTTTATATCCCATCTCTGATTGGTGCATTAGAAGAAACCTGTTCCTGATTTACTTTCATCTTTATGTGGTAGTTTATATTAGGACTTGTTCTAACCAACTGTGGGACCTCCCAGGGATAGGTTTATTTTACATTTTCACTTGAAATACATTGGTTGTACACAGCGACACTGACAGGAATCCCAGGGCCCGGGACAACATTTTATATTTAGGACCCAAACCACAGGTCGAAAAAAATTATAAATAGCAATGATGTTACTGTTCATAAAACAGGTCATAAACATTTATTGTTTAATGTTTTAGCTAGGTAGTACTAAATACCAAGATTGACTGACTAGTAAATTATTATATTTAAGTCAACCAAATGGCCCCCCCCCGAGGCCTGGGCCCGGGACAACGTTACCGGTTGTCCGCCCCTGTCGGCATCACTGGTTGTACACAAGCGGACTCCGTTCAATTAATTACGGGACTTCTAAAAACAATCGGTTGCACCACTGTAACGTTCTTTATTTGTGTTGTCTGGTTTTCTTTGTATCTCTGTCCTGTCTTGTGTGGTTTTCTTGTCATTCGTGTTCTCTATGTTATCTGTATATTCTTTTTTCTTTGTTAGGTTAGTACGCCTGCTCCTCATTGTCTTGTTCGTTGTCACACCTGTTGGTCTTTGTTCTGATTAGTTTATTTATTTAATCTCTAGGTTTGTGGTTCTGTTGTTAATGTGGTTCCTTCATACCAGTGGTTTGTGTCGCTCCAGTTCTTGTTTGCACTATTAGTCTATCTTGTTTTCGTGTTCCCAGTTCACACCAGGTCTTAGTTAGTGTCTCTTAGTCATTTGCTGTTTTGTTTAAGTCATGTCACTGATCTGTTCCTGGTGTGACCCTTTTCTAGCCCTTAGTCATTGTTTTCTATTTAATTAAGTCCCTCTTGCTATTGGATCCTGGCCTCTCATCCCTAGACTGTTACAACTGCAGCTCATTTAAATGTGTCATAGAGAAGGGGGTGAACACTGATGCAATCATTTCTTTTCTGTTCTTAATTTGTTCTTCATTCGGAACAATTTACAGATTTTGTTGTTCACTTTCACATAATGTCGATTTTTTATGCTAATCAGTGGCCAAAACAATGCCTGAACAATAAGATGTGCAGAAGCCCAAGGGGGTCAATACTTTTGAGAGCCACTGTGTCTTTTTTGTGGTTCTATCCCAGGGACCAGTCCAATGTGCGGCGGATGCACACCGCTGTAAAACTCAATGAGGTGATTGTCAACAAGTCCCATGATGCTCGCCTGGTGCTTCTCAACATGCCTGGTCCACCGCGCAATACAGATGGGGATGAGAACTGTATCCTTTATCAACATTGAAACAGACAACACTGGCATGTCCTTAGAGGTCTGTGTCACATCGTGTGGTTTTTATAATGCTTTAGGTCTCCTCCAGGACAAATTAGTAGCTTGTTAGCCAACCTATACAGTCTTGTGAATAAGTATATACCACTTGGAAATAAACTAATCTCCAAACCTATGTTTGGAGATAACCTCCAACCACAGTGAATGATAAAGTTAACCCAGAATATCTAGAAAATGTCGACATTGAGAAAATTCCTGACCGCCGGCAATCTACACGTCATCACACAAAATTCAACCCAGGAGCAGATCGAAGATGCTGTTAGAAATCAGCCGTTTCGTATAGTGGTTATAATAATAATTTGCATACCCGGTGGTCAAGGGAGAGAGTAGAACATTTGTTTATTGCAGCATTAGATAGTCTTGTTCATGAGATTACGGACCCGGTCTTCCTTACACAACCTCAATCTCATCTCACTCAGTCTCTTCTTACTGTAATGTTGGTTACTAGCTGATATATTTATTGAGGTGCGTGTTCACAGGATCTATAGACTTCCTTTGTCACAAACAATGTTGTGTGTGAGGCAACTGTCAGCAAGAGACTGCACAAACTTGGCCGTCATGGGAGGTCAGAATGGAAAAGCCTTTGCTCTCAGTAGAAATGCTAAAATGAGACTCATGTTTGATAGAGGTGTCCCTACTGGGACAATGCTTCGGACAGATGATTCAAAGACGGAGTTGTTAGGGCACAATCCCACCATGATTAGACAAAAAAACGATGCCTTTGACAAGATAAAAGGTCATACAACCTGTGAAGCCTGGAGGTGGACGCGTCATTATGATTTTAATCTGCTTGGCTGATTTGCACCTTCAGGCTCTGACCAACTTGGAATAGTTTAGTCAAACATGAATTTCAAATTATACCAGAGAAATATTGAGAAGAATATAAGGCTATCTGTCAGACAGCTAAACCTTTTATGGATCTTGCAAAAAGACGATGATCCAAAACACACAGGCTACAACAGAATTGTTTATAAAGAAACATTCGATGGTAATGGAATGGCAGAGTCAATGCCCAGATCTCAATCTAATCGACGTGCTGTGGGGGGACTTTTAGCTGTAGTAGTTATAAATTCCGCCCATTCGATTTAAGAGACTGATAGACATTTACAAGAAACTGCTACATGAAGATATTTCAAACAAATGGGGCAAAAATATCTTTGCAAAAATGTCAAAGAATTGAAAAAATACAACTTTCCAGGAGGTGTACTAACTTTTTCATATATTTGTACATTTGGTTCTTTATAATGAGCTTACTGGCTTTCAACGCAGAACCGAAACCATGGTAGGTACTTCCGTAACACAGGCCCAGATATGGAGTTTCTGGAGGTCCTAACTGAAGGTCTGGAGAGAGTTCTACTGGTGAGAGGAGGAGGACGAGAGGTCATCACTATCTACTCTTGACCCATCTGGTGCCAAGGGGTGACAAGGCACCTCTGAACAATGGAAGCAGTACTAGTAGCTTCCAGCATTCAGCCAATCCTAAACATACAGTAGAACACACAATCTTTGACAATTGATTATAGAATTAAGATGATTTTTACTGTGGAATTAAAGGACTACAAACAGCAATAATAATGTGTCTGGCAGAGATGCTGGATGTACTGCCTTCAAAAAGGATTGTAGCCTTTGAAGATGACATGCTATTGTATACTGTATTTGTATCACACATTGCAAAGATTGTTCAGATAAAAAAACATTAATTCTACATATAGCCACATTGATCAAACAATAATATTCTATGTTGACCGAGTCAGTATTTTCTTATTTGCAGTAAAGTGTTTCCCTCATCAAGGATAGTTGGGTGGCTAGCTGGGTGGTTCGTATGAATAATGTTAGCACAACAGTCTGTATGTAGTGTTCCAGTCATTTTCATATTTATTTTTGTATTTATTTTCTCAGCCTTCCCCAATTAGCTAATCAAATTGGACTGTAGATAATGAAAAAATAAATAAGAGTTGGGGTCTTTAAGTAGGTGGCAAAGACTGAGCATGAACATGTGGGTGCCACAGAGTGTATTGTAATGATAAAAGGGGTAATATAATTTATGTTTTTTTATTATTGTAGTTTTGCTATTTCTGCAGACACATCATTATGAAAGGCATGTAGAGCACTTTCTCAACCACCATAACAGAGAAGCTTACACATACATTTCCTTTTAGTTTCTGAAGAAAAGAGTATTTCATTGAAGGTGACAATAAAATTATCGACAGATTCTTCTTACATAAAATAATCATGCATCTTTACCTAAGATACTGTGTACACTCACAAGTATATGCTCATATGGCTCTATTCCCTGAATTCTTGGGATATTATTTTGGAGGACATTGTTTATTTTTGCTTTGTAATCCAGCACTTGGATTAAAAAAATATTTGCAAGGTCTCCAAATTTTAGGAAACCAATAAAGTTTTTGGCCAAATTTTTTCAAACATTTCTAGGACCTTGTGAATACATTTTTTGATTAATTCACAGTATGTTTTGACTGTGCTTCAGATCTGGAGCCCAACAGAAATTCATGGGAAATTCTGTGTGCATTTTGGGTCATTTTTGTAAGAATGAAAACATAAGAAATAAATATTATTTTCACAGTTATCAGCAACCTTGCAGTTAGTTCTTCTTGCACCGTCCCATGCCAAGATTACAGCACTGAGTCCTTTCCTAGGATTAGTAACAGTCTCAGCCTGATGGGACCATTCCGCTTCGTGTTTTCTGTGTGTCCTCGACTTGTCATGTCCTTGTTTGGTCTTTCTAGTTTCAGTTAATTGGTCTATACCTTTCTCCTGTGTTTAGCCCTGACCTGTTTCTGTTCTCCTTGTTAGTTTGTGTATTTAGTTCAGCCGTTTTCTCCTTGTCCTTGTCGGTCATTGTGTTGTGTATGCTCATGTTCCATGTTTGTTTTATCTCAGTGCACAGTACTTGGTTTTGGTTTTCCTTTGTGTTCATTAAAAGCTCAGTTTCTTCAACTCTGTGTTTGCTTCTGTCTCCCCATGTATAGTTCCAGGATTAAGGTGGGTGAACATAGCAAGAGAGCCCTTACGGTTTTCCATTAATAGATGTAGAATCTAACCAGATCCTTCAGTTCTTGCCAAGCGGAATGTCGGTTATTGAAAGAGCTTGATTTTATTGTCAGCGAGTTAGTTTATTTTTGGGGATCTGGAGGAATGCTTTGTATTATCATCCTGCTGGAAGATCAAATTACAAACCCAGTTGTTCAGAGTACATGGCCTTACAGAGCGTTATTGATCCATAATCAGTTAATCATCCTTTTCCCATCATGCAGCTGGACAAAATTACCATCCCAACCCAATAGAAACAGGAAAAATGGGTATACATAAGGATCTGAGTGACTTTGACAAGGGCGAAACTTTGATGGCTAGACGACTGGGTCAGAGCATCTCCAAAACCACTGTTAGAAAGATGTCAGAACACACAGTTTAGCATATGGGGCTGTATAATTGCAGACCAGTCAGGGTGCCCATGCTGACCCATGTCCACTGCTGAAAATGCCTGTAATGGGCACGTGAGTATCACAACTGGACCATGGAGCAATGGAAGAAGGTGGCTTGGTCTGATGATTCATGTTTTCTTGGTGGACTTGGAGAAGAAGGCAAGCCGGCGGAGGCAATGTGTTGCTTTGTGCAATGTTCTGCTGAGAAAACTTGGGTCCTGGCATTCATGTGGATGTTAACACATTCTAACTACTGTATATGAGCATTGTTGCAGACCATGTGTAACCCTTCTTGGCCACAGTATTCCCAGATGTTACTGGACTCTTTCAGTAGGATAATATACCTTGCCACAAAGCAAAAATGGTTCAGGAATGGTTTGAGAAATGGTTTGAGGAACATAACACCAAGTTCAAGGTGTTGACTTGGCTTCAACATTCCCCAGATCTCAACCCAATTGAGCATCTGTGGGATGTACTGGACAAACAGGTCTTTATTAAAGAATCTGCTGCTAATGTCTTGGTGCCAGATACCACAGCACCCCTTCAGAGGTCTAGTGGAGTCCATGCCTCGATGGTTCAGGGCTGTTCTGTCTGCAAAAGGGGGACCAACACAATATCAGGTAGGGGGTCATAATGTTATGGTTGATCGGTATATTGCCATATAGTGTGACATTATCTCCTGTTCTAACATCAGCAACATTTACTCATTTTGGAAACAATAGCTTTAGCAACATTTTGGTTTAATTAAAAAAACGGTGATATCTGAAATCATTATTACAGTTGTCAATTACAACTGGTCTGGGCCTGTTTTAAGGAATTTATTTGGGCGAGACCAGGCCTTGCCAATACATGTCAAAAACAACTAAGTGCTTTCTAAGAGACGTCATTTGTCTCTTCATCCTCTTTTGAAAAGTGGTGATGTGCGGTGTCACATCCTGTTTAACAAATATTTAATTGAAAGTCAAAAACTGAAGTTTAAGTGGAGAAAACCACCATTCACATCACTGGTGCCAAGCTCCCAGTCATTAAAGACCTGTTTTCTGTAGTCCTATTCTGCTCTCAGTACATGAAACGCTTACTTTCTATGATGCAGTAGACTAGCTAGGACACAAACCCCAGTGTGACAAGCATCCATGTATGTGCCATTTCCCTTGCTTCTAGCCTAACAATTGGTTTCAAAACAACAGGAGTTTGTACCAACATTGCTGCATGTCTCTTGTTAAAATCAGTGCATATTTTCATCTACTTCAGGTAAATGGGTCCAGCAGGTATGTGACAGGTGTAGCCTACCGGGTGAATCTGCTTGTATGGTGAGCTGGATAATGTGCTTAATTCATCACTAAAACAGGGTCAGCCTTCCTGCTCAATACCCAAAACAAATACTAATAATATTGTACCATCAGTTTTTACTGGGTCTCATGTAGCTCAGTTAATACATTATGAAAATGCATGCACTCACCAAATGCCTAATGTGTCAATGTTATTACATTAAACACTGAAAAGTAATTGCATTCAGAAAAGTTAGTACACAAGTCCAAACTGCCTTGACTTGCTAGGCTCAACAGTAACTTTAACAACCATGTGGCCATGATATTATTTTTGAAAAAGCATTGCAAATATATATAACATATTGATAAATACATATCGAGAATGGGACATGTGAATAGAGTTTAATGTGTTACATTAAAGCATTATAACAGCATTAAAAGCATGCAGAGCTATGTGTAAATATACAAAGCCCTGTAAGTTCAAATGACAAAAACGAAAAGATGAGATAAAGTGCTTCAAAGAAAGCAGATTGCAAATGCCTTCAAGAAAATTACACAAGATACACAGTAACACTAGGCTTGTGGCCATTGATAAAAAACAGACAGAATTCAACATTGTAAAGCTACTCAATCTAATCTAATCAATGTTGTGTGACTGGTCTAGCAGGACACAAAAGCAGGAAATCAGTATAATCATCGTTCTCCAGACAGCACCACTGAGGGTCACCGAGTCCCCGTGCCCTGTGGAGAACTTCTGATCAGCGGGGGGTCCCTTTGGGTCAGGAATCCTCAGAACCAGCCTGCAGGGATTCTCCACCTCAGCCAAGGATATCTGAGCTTCACCTGGGAGAGTTTTATTAAGCCTGTCACGTTCCTGGGAAATTGGGAGAACAGGAAGAGAAAGATATATACGCTGTGACAACAGTGCTACCCCACTCCACCAGAGTTCCCAGTTTCCTTTAAACAAAAAATATATTTCATTCCTTTCATTAGAAAGTCTCAAATCTAACAGATTCCAAGCCTCCCTTGGTTTTACTGCTGCAGGCGTTTTTCTTCCTTTGCAATACTAATACTTTTTATATGCAAAACACAGAGCTCTGGTTCATGTACCACTCACATTCTCAACCTCCGTGAACACTCGCAAGAAGTTGTTTCTGAGGACACCAGACAACTCTTCCTCTGTCCAGTTTCTCCTCAGCAGCTCCTGGATTAGACTAGGATACTTGGACACATCCTCTAGTCCAACAGGAAACCTGCAGAGAATAAAATATAGTAGACCAAAACCCTTAAGCGAAAAGAAAACAACACAAAGCAAGTTATCACTCAGGCTGCCAAAGAGTGAGTCATTCGGATGGTGCATGTACAATTCGGCTGTTAATTACTTACAGGTGGACATGCTGTCATAAATACAACGTATGTAAGAAATGCCTGAAATTAGCATCCTCAGATATTAGTCTTGACAAGAAGAAAAACAAATGGCTGGGGAGGTGTTCATCTGCACTGTTAACCCAGAAAATGTGGAGGTGTTTACATTTTGTGTCGCCTTGTTAAAAAAGGAGAAGTCTGAAAGCAGAAGTCAAATCACAGGCTCACATCTTCCATTTCCCCTAAATATGGACACATTCAGTGTTTGCTAGCTGATAGAAGGGAGCTATGAAGTAAAAGTTACTTACTCTGAAGCACCATCAAAGTCTCCTCCAATTCCTATTGACTCAGCTCCAATCACTTTCCTTATGTGGTTAAAATGATCTGCACAAAAATACACAAAAGATTACAATAGAAACATCCTGGATTCAATACAAATACACTCCAACTTTGAAGTTCCATGTTTGGAGACCATGCAATATATGGTAAATACTGCATATGTTTGACATTTTATCATCATTGCCTACATACCGCTTTTGGCTTAAATCCAGGATTATTACAAATAACAAATAAACAAATACAATGTTGTTTTTATTAATATACTCAATACTGGCGGATTTAACTGTATTGGATGTGTATTAAACAGTAAGTCTGTTTTTACTTTATATAATGTAATTATATCAAGAGATTCTTACCAGCCACAATGGAGACATTAGCTTTGCCACTGCAAGCCACAAACCTACTGTGGAGATTCACCATGATGAGTCCCCTATTCTCCTTCTGAAACCACAATGAATCCAGAAAAAAAGATCTGTACCATAATAAAACTAAGAAAATTCAAGATTTCAAATCAGAAAGGAAGACAACTCATCAACACATCAGCAACAAAAAATATTCCCTTTTTCCCTGCTCAATAAAAGGAGTTAAGACCAACCACCCGCCCTGAGAAACAGGGAGCTGATGGTGAACAGGAGGGAGAGCGTTGAGAAAGTAAACGAGTGAGAAAGAAGTTGATTGCCTGGGCTTTTACCAGTTTGTGGAGCAGGTCATCGGGAACGTTGCGACTGTGGTTACATATGGCATGGGCAGAAGAGTGGCTGAAAATAACTGGAGCTTTGGAGACCTGCAGTACTGCCCTGGCAGTGGCCCAAGAACTATGGGACAGGTCTACTATCATCCCGAGTCTGTTCATCTCCTTCACCACATCCTGACAGAGGGGAAGAGATGGAAGGACTTAGGATTTTATTTAAGATCCCCATTAGATACGTCCAGAAGAGGCAGCTACTCGATCTGGGGTCCACACAAAACATAACACAATGAAGAATATCAACCAACAAACACAGTCCAAACACAAAACTACAACCTGGATATCCAGGGCCGGTATCACAGACACAGATTCAGCTCAGTCCTGGACTAAAAAAATCAAGAAGAAAATGTCCAATAATTTGCATTTCTGGCTCTTAACTAAATCTCTTTGAAGTGACACTAAATTAATAGACTGAATACACTTAATATGACATTAGATTATCAGACTACCTATAAAACACATTAATACACTACTTCAGTTTAAAGACAACTTCATACAGTCTAAAGGAACATTCTTAAAACACATGTATCAATAAACATGGCCCTACATGTCCAAGTTCTACTGAGACTATTTTGGGTTATCTTGTCTGTGGACACTGTGTGTTTACATATTTGTTTGCGGCATTTTAAAACAAAATAGTCTGTACCAACTACAAGTCAGTCAGTCACTTTTATTCAATATACAGCTGTGGCACTGTTTATTTTTTCCTCCCCCCAATTTCATGAAGTCTGCGTCTTATCACATAACTCGTTCAACATGTTTAATTGAAAATTCAGTGGAAAGAATATTTAAACATTCCAGAGGCCTACAAAGCCATTCCCATCCCCGTCTGGGTTCTCAGTAAACGGGTAAAACCATCAAAGAGGTCAGTCAGTGTGGCCAGAGGGAGCAGACTCACTACTACAACACCAGTTCCAACACACAGACCGGAGGTTGTTTGCCAATCAAGCCACCCTTGACTCCCATATGGACAGTGAAACATATGCTTCCTCCTTTCTGGATTACGTCAACACCTGCACCAAGAATGTCAACACCCATAAACTAATGAAGACCTTCCCCAAACAGAAAGCTTGGAAGAACAGTGAGGTCCAACAATTGCTAAAGGCACGTGATGCTGCGTTCAGATCCGGCAATACGGAGGTCTACAGTCCATCCATGACCAACCTGAAATGAGACATCAAGATGGCAGGGTATCCAAGCCATCACAGACTACCGGCCAAATAACCCCACCCCCACAGTCAGTGAAGTCTCCCTTACCAACGTGTTAAACAGGTTATACACCCGCTTCGACAAGGACAACAAAGAGCCAGCCAATAAAGCTGAACTCCCCCCTGACGTCCCCCCCCCAGCCTATCTACCACAGATGTGTTGTCTGCACTGAGCAGGGTGAATGCAAGGCCACTGGTCCTGATGGCGTCCCCGGGCATGGGCTCAGAACATGTGCTGTGCAGCTGGCTGAGGTCTTTACTGACATTTTCAACCGGTCACTGCCCCAGGTGGTGGTCCTCACGTGCTTCAAGACCGCAACCATTGTGCCAGTGCTGAAGCAGTCATCTGCGTCCAGCCTGAATGACGTTCGACCTGTCGCACTCAACCACACGATCATGAAATGCTTTGAAAGACTAGTTCTGGCCCACCTTAAGTCCTGCCTCCCCCCAACACTGGATCCCTGCCAGTTTGCCTACTGGTCAAACAGGTCTACAGAGGACGCCATCTCCACAGCATTCTGCCCTGATCAACCTGGACAGAACAAACACCTATGTGAGAATGCTGTTCATAAGCTTTTAGATCAGCATTTATCTTGTCATCCCCTCAAGGCAGGTCCATCACCTAGGGATCTGCCCTTCTCTCTGTAACTGGACTTTGGACTTCCTAACCGACAGACCCCAGGCTGACAGGTTAGACAACTTCACCTCCTCCACCCTGATTCTGAACACTGGTGTTCTACAAGGCAGCGTGCTGAGCCCCCTCCCGTACTCCCTCTTCGATGGCACTGAGGTGGAATGCGTGTCCAGCTTCAAATTCCTGGGTGTCCACATCTCCGAGGATCCCTCCTGGTCCATCAACACCTCAGCCCCAAGGGCATTCTGACTAACTGCACCACAGTGTGGTTTGGCGGTTGCTCCGTAGACTATCAGAAGGCCCTGCAACGGGTGCTGATAATTGCCCGGCACATCACGGGTACACAGCTCCCAGCCATCGCAGACCTCCAGTGTAAGCGGTGTCTGCGCAGTGTGTATGGCATCACCAGGGACCCTTCACATCCGGGCCACAAACTTTTTGCCCTCCTCCCATCAGGCAGGCGGTACAGGTCTCTCTGTTCTTGCTCCAGCAGGCTCAGAAAGAGTTTCTTTCAATCTTCTGAAATACTGCTGAACTCTATGACTTTCCATCACCAAACACAAACACCCTTTGTACTACAGGATTCTGTTATGCCTTACAAGTCTGGTCAGGTTTTTCAGATCACGTGTCATTGATGTTATTCCTGTATTTTATTTGCACATTCCAACTTGCACCTTAAACTTGCCTTAATTGCACATTTAGAACTGCCACTATACTTGTATTTTCAATTGTTACATACAAATGTCTACCTCAAGAACCTCATTGCTGCAATCCCGGCATTTCAGCTGCACCTGCTACCCTACTCCTTCAAGTTGCCTCGACTGCAAATTTAGAATGCCATAGAGAATTGCCACTTGTACCCTCTATTTCTCACTTGTACACACATTATACTTAATGCATGTACATTTTCTGTAAATTTGTGAATTTTCCACAGCACATTCCACTTGTATACATATACTTAATACATACATATACTTTCAAAATGTTATGCACCTTCTCAATTTGCGCTTCTGGTTGGATGAAAACTGCATTTTGTTTAACTCTACTTGTACTGTTCAGTGACAATAAAGTTGAATCTAATCTAATCAACTATCATGGGCAAGACAAATGCAATGCAAATGGTAAACAGGCTTACGCAGGTCTGCCCAACCCCTTTCCTACCATCCTGCAGGTTAGGTGGAACGTGCTCTACGTACGTCATTGTACCAATCTACCGGCAGTCAGAACTTCATGTGGTGAACACGTCAGTGTTACAGCACTTCCTCAACATCCTAAAAGCTGTGTTTAAATGTTATCATGTTCCAGTGTGCCTGAAGGGGCATGTCTAGGAAACACATTTTGGTTTATTCTCAGGCTGTGTAAATCTTAAATATCATGCTGTGGGCTGGTGAAGCAGGACACACGGGCAGAGGTTGGTTCCTGCAGAAGACACAAACCAATGATTTCTAGGACATCCAACGTCATACAATGACCAACAGGAAACACTGGGGCAGGAGGAACTTAAAGAGGGACACAACGAGGGATCAAACAAGGAAAACGTGGAAACGATCCAAGACAACGACAGACTGTGTGAAGAAACAAAAACAAAAAACAAATATAACGGGGACACTTTCGAGAACAAAAACCCAAACGGACCAGAACAGGACCGAACCTCACATTAAGAGTTTCAAAGCATTGCATACCTTACCGAAGTCTGTCAGGCTGTCATTTTTTCTTTGATACACATCATAAATTGTTGAGGAGGACTCGGCCCTATAGTAAGAAAGACCTACTGTGTTTATTATGCAAATGCAACAACCTAAGATGTTAACACTGTACACAAAATAAACAATGAAAATGTAAGGAGAACACCTGGGGAGGCCATCTGTGGGAGAAAAGCCCCCAGCTTCTCATGTCTTGTTAAGTGCCGTTAGAGGTTTGAGTAACACAGTGAATTTAGAAAACAAATGATATTTGGGGGATTAAAAGATTGTTTGGAGTTCCCCTGTTTCCCATGAAGGGATGAGTACTCAAATATGCTTTTTAGTCCAGTAAGGATGAGGAATACAATTTTATAAAATATTACAGGTTGGTCAGCTGGTGGCAAGAGCATTCAAACCTGGCTGTAAGATCAAAATGGTAGTGCAATTATTTTGTGCTGATTGATGCATTGGTTGATTGGTGACGATTCCTGTATTTTCTTTTCTTATTTCAGCCACAGACACAAATGACCATCAGTGGCTCAAACTAATTAATTATACTATAGATATTCCAATAATCATCTATTTATATGTAGTCGTAATCATAATTGCATAATGGCCACTTGAGGAAACTTGTACTTGAAATGCACGGCCTGTGATGTGAAGACATGCTACCCAACTAGACTTGTTCTGATGCTTATGACAAACAAATTGTTAGTGAAGTCAGATTAATTCAGGACAATTATTATACAATTATATTTCTATCTAATTACAGTTCAGTCACATGACGATACTCGTAAGAACACAGACTGAGCCTTCGGCCTCTGATAACGTTGGGTCAAACAAAATACTGTGTTTATATCTTAGTGAGTAGACCCTAATATGCCGACATAGTGCTCTGTGTTTGTATGTCTGTCAGAAAGATTGTCTGTGTGCTTACCAAGGAGTGTTGCAAGTATGTGTGAGGGCCATGGAGCGAACCCCTAGCTGGTAAAACATCCGCAGGGCTGCCAGGCTACTGTCTATTGAATGACCTCCCTCGATACTGGTCAGACATGCGATCTTTTTAGAGTTTTTCAGTCCTGTAGAACACACAGACACAACAAATACCGTCTGAGACACACATTTGAACTACTCAGCAGAACACTTAGGCACCCATACATTTCAGACATAATGGCGGAAAGCCCTATCAATTTGGGCAACCCATCAAACAACACCAGAGAGCACAAATCATAGAAAAATACAGGAAATGTCTTTTCTAAAGGCCTCATCCAAAGTAGCACACCTTTGGCAGATGTGACCAACTCCAGGTCTGGGTGCTCGGTACACATGCGTCGGATCAGGTCTATCTGTTCCAGTGTGAGCCTCACTGCATCCTTCTTCTGGGAACCACACAGCACATATGCGGCAAACACCTAATCAGAACACGATGGAGGCCAGAGAGCAACACTTGAGTTAAATGGTATATGGGCTTCATCTCATTATTTTGCATTGGTGTTACACAGATTTCACTGGTGTTTCGACCTGGACTGGCAGCTGGTCTCAGCTAAGTGACGGAACCAATTGATATAAAATTGGTCCCATAGTTAGAATGTCATTTTAATTTATAGGATTAAGATTCAATATAGTACCCAACATTTGGAATAACATGTGTTCTATCAAAGAGCCAAAGTCATAAAAGACTCCCTAAAACAAAATAAAATCACAGGTGTTAAAGATGCTGCTTCTTACTGTAAAATAGTATGAACATCTAAAGCTCCAAACATCTTTGTTATATGCACAATATAGATCACACCTCAATGTCTGAAGTTAGGTACTATATTTTTTGAAAATAAGAATTGGCCACTGAGAGTGCTAATCAATAAGCTTATGCATTATACATTTGCTTACCTGGGCTCCGACATGTCCCACTGTGAGTCTGCTGATGTCTGTAGCTACTTTTCTAATGTGGCGCAAGTCAACCTGACTCAGCTGGTTATTAAAAAGAATCCTCAACTTCAGAGCTAGGTCATTGTGGCTGATAAAGAGAAATCAGGGAGAGGAATAGAAGGCATGAGGGGAGGGGGAAATATTCACATTCAAAAGACAGCTCATAGCTTTCCACTTTGTCTGTCGACATGACTCAATTTGTATAGTATGGTAAAGACTGCTTTGGGAACTTGAACAAGGGGGTTATGAATCAGGCAGGGTTTCAATCTTAGGTAGAATTTAGAAATATGGTTATGCATCAGCTGTTAATCTTTTGGTTGATAGCTGTTCCTTGATTGTGTGTGGCTCCCATATACTGTATATATTGTTGTTTCGTGACTATGTTTTATATGTTTTCTATATTTTTATTTAATGGACTTTGAGATACTTTTATCATGAAAAGGCAATTGCAAAGGTCAAAGTGACCACATTGCAAAATATTTCTAATGGAAAAATTGTAAAAAAGTTCTGAACACTGTAAAACAAAAATGAATGACCAAAGGCAATATGCGTAAAAATAGGGTTGGAAGTATGTGTGAAAAAACATGCAAATATTTTCTAAACAATGTATACAATGGTTCTCAAAAATATCCCCCCCCCCCCCGTAGGACATTTCTACATTTTACTGTTACAGCATGAATAAAAAATGCATTTAATTAGGGTGGATGCATAAGGTTTATGCTGCTGATCTTTCTTGAACACAAAAAGTCCAGAAAACTCAAAGCGAAAAGTATAATCTATTCTTTGTTTTACTTATTAAAAACAGACAATAAATGATTGCAAAAGTATTGACCCATTTAGTTAATATTTGGTTAAGGCGATATTGGCAGCCATGAGCATATTTGGACATCCACTTTGCATGTCTTTCATCCAGGATTTCTTTGTACGTTGCTGCACTCATTTAGCCCCCAATCTTCATGAGCATTTTGAAATAGTACAGCTGGACCATTCTTCTCTCCATTACTTAATTATGGTCTTTACTGCGCTTCAGGGGATATTCAATGCCTCCCCTAGGAATTGTATTAATCAATTGTGGGAAATCCCAGAGACAGGTGTATTTAACCATAAATCATTTGAAACACCATAAGTGCAGACTTCAGGTGGACTTCATTTAACTAATGACGTTACTTCTAAAGACAATTTCTAGTGCCATTTTAACAGATTATGTATTTAAATGTTTTTTTTCAGTGGCAAAGACTTCTAATTAAATTCATTTTGATTTCATGTTATAATAGAGTAAATGTGGAAAGATTCCAAGGGGGTGAATACTTTTGGGAGCCACTGTATATTATATTGTCAATGGACTTTCAAAATACTGTAATGTTGCTAGATTGGTCAACTTTTAGGTACCATTAAGTGGTTTTGGACAAAACATTTGGTGCATGACAGCAGTATTGGCGATGGTTGTTCTAGGACACCATATTATGTCAATACTGCAAATGGTCAAATATTTTGTACAGTTTCTGAGGTCCGAGAACACAATAATAATCCTCCCTGATGCATGGCCAGTCCTGATTCAACTGTCTAGAAATATTTAAATAAAAGCTTTTGCATTTACCCATCAATCAAAGGATATATTTTCATCAAGGCAATTGCACTTTCTGTCGGAGGGTCTGCAGACATCATCCCACAGAGAAAACATATCATTAACGGCGTCCCCAGGTCTAGGAAATTACCTCCAGGAAGTATCCACGACATCATGCTCTACAAAGGAAGTAAACCGTGGTAAAGTTTGTTTGAAGTTCAATGAGTGAATGATTTTATAACCTGTAAAGCCCAATAATTCACACACAAGTCACACACCAAGCCAAGATTTATAATCGCATGTGTGAGATTATAGGCAGCTCACCCTACAGTCGATGGGATAGTCAACAAAGTGCATTATCATAATTTTATTAGCAGATACTTTGCCCAAATTCGAGGAAGGTCCAGTAACACTCAGTGAAAACAAGCTTTAATTAGCCAATAATTAAGCTGTACAAAATTCGCTTTTGCTTATTATGTGTTTACCCTGAGTCGCAATTTGTTTTTGTGTAGACTACCTACCAAAATTGCTGGACCCCAAAATTTGTTAAAAGCCCTGCTGAATATTTAGGGTGCTTCTTTAGGCATTTCTTTCAATCAAACACACAACATTTTTAGTTTTTCTATTCTTTGGGGTACCAGAGTTGCAGTAATCTAGTAAATCAACGGTTCCCAGTAATGAAAATGTTCCCTATCCCCTAACATCAATAAATGAACCTCTCCTTAAACATATTAAGCTTAAGCTAAACCTAAAACAACTCCCAATTGAAGCATTTAGCCCTGCACTGTAAACCAGGGCTGCCCAATTTGGTTCCTGGAGATCTACTGTCCTGAAGGTTTTATTTACCCTATTTGTGACTAACCAGATTTAGCATTTCAAACAGACTAATTATTAGAATCAGGTGTGCTAAATATGAGTTGGAGAGAAAACCTACAGGACAGAAGCTCTCAGGAATACGGTTGGGCAGCCCTGCCATACACCTAATCCCTAAACCAGAAATCTTTTTTTCTACTGGGGACATGACAGAAATCCTTGTGAGGACCAATATACCTGTAAGTTAAGAATTGTTAACCACTTCGCAAAGGCATGGAGCCGACTTTAAACTTCATTATATCACTATTCTACAGTGATTCCTTTATATTATTAAAAAAGTGTTTTGGGGTTCCATGAAGTCAGTCTTTTTATTTATTACATGCACCAAATAACATAGTGTCATTCAAAACAGTGAAGTTCTGGTGACATTGCACACAACATCTATGCAGTAGCTATTAGAAAAATATAAAGTAAAAATAATAGCACACATATACATAACAATAAAAACTAGCAGCAATTCCAAAGAATATAGAAATAGGACAGTATGAATAGAAATTACATTTAGTAGTACCTATAAGCGGATATATTTAATGTGCTAACATAAGTGAATGTACATAGAAAGTGACCAGAGCAAATTAAGTGTTCATGTGATCATATGATCAATTTTGCTATTTGAGAATCCTTATGGACTGGGGGAAAATCTGTTTGTGAGTCTGGAAGTCTGTGCCCTAATGTTCCGGTAACACCAGACGGCAGCTGTGTGAACAGACCATAGCCTGGGTGGCTGTAGTCTTTTACGATGTTACATGCTTTCCTAAGGCATTGTGTATGGTAGATACTTTGCACGGAAAGGGGATGGCAGACGATAATGGGCTCCACTGACTTCACCACACTTCAGAGGGCCTTGCGGAGCATAGCAATTTAATTGATGATATTTGCTTGATGGCCCCAGCCAATGGCTTCTGTGCCATGGCAAATATAGCACCCCTGTAAGGCCAAGTGGCCTTGCTTTTTAAACCACGAAATACCCTTGCTGCTGGTGAACAATGCAACAATGATTTTCTTGGTCATGTGAGTGAGGACCAAGTTTAAAACCGTATTCTCAGAAACATATATTAGCAAATATTTTAATCATTTTATTAGAAAACCAAAGGGTGTGTGACATACCTATTTATTAAATAACTTACGTTTACTTAAGTAATATAATCGTTTTCAGTATCCCTTCCGTTTGAACAGTTAAACATGGGTTTGGGGTTCACTTTGCTAATGGTCCTCGGGGGTATTGAACTGGTGGCAAGAGGCCTAGCACATTAACCGGTCTAGCGATTTCCCTGGAATCTGGAAAATAATAAGAAATACTTTTAAAAATCTTTTTTCTTCCATAAAGAGACTATGTCAAGGTCTGTATCACAGATATAAAGCATAGATTGACACTTAGTTCTATTTGATGTCCAAATTGGTCCACCATCTTACCTGGGACCAAAGTTGAGCCACTTGTGGTATTTTGTGCAGCAGGAACTTGCTCCACAAAAAGGACAAACAAACACTATGAGGTAGGTGGGAATCCGTTTCATGCATCAGTTACAGTGTAGATAGAAAAACATGTTTTTTTAAAATAAATTACCAAGAAAGCTACCAGATGGGTGCGTAAATAAATACGATTTTTTTAATGGCCTCAGCAAGCTTGCTACAGTAAATTACTAATCAATGTTACACACAATGAATGTGATCCATATATAAACCATAATAATAGAACAGTAGGGGTTGATGTCATAGTGTCCCTTTAAATCAGAATGGAGCAATTTGACAGCCATCTTACCTGGGACCTGTTCTAAACAATCTACAATACAAACACATGGTAGAAGTGCCATTTCAGTTCTAATAACAGTGCCATTTTCTTGTTATTATATAAACAGCCGATGTCATGCATAGCATAATGCATAAAATGACCGCACTTTTCAGAATATTAAACAAGTCTGTTTGAAATCGTTTTTGATATAAATTACAAAATGGCTATGGTCTAATGTATAGTACTTTAAATACAGTGCAAATTTATATTTAATTATTTCTAAAGATAGAAATTAAAAGAGATTTTATTTTATAATACATGCATGTATTTGTACTTACATATATTATAATTTAATTGTAGAAATCACTATTTTAGTAACACTACGCTAAACGGAGCAAGTTAGTTCACTGAATTTGTTATGCTAACAGTAGCATAGTAATCGGAGGACAGAGAAAAAAATGATACTTTTTGTGGACACAGGCGACCTAACATTGCCAAGGTTGATTATTTAAAGTAATTACGTTTTCTGGACGAAACGCGTTATTTCACATACGTTGTGTGAAACATTAATTAGGCTTTCAGTTAACCATGTTATCATACATGTCTACACTATTACTAATGCATGAAAAATGTTTCCCACATCCTTTGTATCGTTCATCCTTTTTCTGGACGAATTTACTGCTGCACAAAAAAACACCATAATTGACTTGATTTTTCCGAACTGGTCCGTGGTAAGATGGCGGAGCTTTTGAGACCTCAGATGTAAGTAAATCATGTCCCATCTATGCTGAATATCTATGTGTATGACATTAGACTATGTTCCATTATCTACAGTCTGTATCTTAAATCGTTGTCGATCGATAAGTAAAATACCGAAAATCAAACTAATTTTACCACAGCAAAACTGATTTCAACACATTATGGGAAAAATCATTCTTGTACGCTATAGTCTACTTTCAACGGGTCCCATGTTAACAAACGAGTTCTAAGGCTTTAAGCAAATGCGTTACAAAACATTTAAAGACTATGTATTAGCAAAATGTGATATTTAAAAGCTGAGGTTATATTTAACGGTCAGTTATTAATGCACTGAATTCAGAATCCAATCTTTTCGCACAGCAGGACATTTGCATGAGTTGGTTCCTATGTAGTTTGGTTGAAGTGGAGAATATAGCAAAACTTTTACGTCAGGCAAACTTCACGGATACTGATTAAGCCTAGTCTTGGAATAAAAAAATCTAACTCATTGGAGATTTCTCTTGAGTTGGATTTTTTAGTCCAATGTTTAATATCTTACCGCGAAACCGACCTTTAACGTTATAGTTATTGTGCAAGTAGTATACTAGCTACTACTCATAATAAGAATTCTATTAACGCACATGATACTTTGGTATTTTCACATCTAGCGAACAACATTATTTGAAATGTATTTTTTTTTTTTAGCAAAAACAGAACTTACTGTATGTATAAGGTGATCTCTGGTTCGGTTTGTTAACAGTGAATGCTTTTTAAACCCGCAATTTATTATATTATCTAGCTACCTCCGCCCAGGAGGTAGGTTACCAAACATGACCGGCTATTATGCTCATTGCGAGACTGTAGCTGATAGTATATTGTAATGTACATAACAGTTTAGGTATTTTAGAATGAAGGACATGACTGACACCTACTGTCAAATTGAGGTAGTAACACTAACGTGACAGTTTCCTAGACAAAATTTCCTTCGGAAGTTTTCAGATCCCTTCACTTTGTTGACATTTTCTTGTGTTTAATGTGTTATAAACGTAATTTCTAATTGATTAAATCATATTTAATCCTAAATATCTACAAACTAAAACCTATAATGACAAAGCGAAAAATATTTTTTTAAATATGTGATAATTTGTTGAAAATTACATAGGACCTATTAAGATATCTCTTGCACATATATTCATCACACATCAAATTGAGCTCTTTTACTGTGTTTGTGTAGCCAATTGTTTTTTGTGAAAGTTTTATGGTTACATGTTAGAATTACTATGTGTTACACAGAAGTCGCAACCCAACCAAACCATTGTATTTGATATATTTGCTTAATGCTTAAGTCTAGGTGAGGGCCACCAATAAAAGTTTAAAGTTTCTGTTTTCTGTCATTTTAAACTTAGAAGGACATGAGGTCTTGATCCACACCTGGGGTGTACCAGGCTTGACTCGTTGCTGTCCCTGTCCAAATTCCTCCTGGTTGTGTTGCAGATCAAGACGATACCTGACGATTTCAGCTGTCACTCTGTTGACCCCCCCCCCCGTCTGTCCCTGTCCATCTGGTCATGCTTCTGATCTGGACTAGGTTAAAATTGACTCTGGGGTTAGCCCACATGCATCAAACTATTACAATTTGGACTCTTAATATGTTCACCCGGCACAGCAAGAAGAGGACTGGTCACCCCTCGGAGCCTGGTTCCTCTCTAGGTTTCTTCCTAAATTTCGTCTCTCTCTTAGGAAGTTCATCACTACTGTTGTTTGCTCTCTGGGGTTTAAGGCCAGGTGTTTTGTGAAAGCACTTTGTGACAACTGCTGATGTAAAAAGGGCTTTATAAAATACATTTGATTGAATGAAATGAATTTGATTGTACTTGGCTTCATTAATGCGTCCTTCACAAAGACAAATCTGCCTGATTCCAGCCTTGTTTAAGCATCCCTAGATCTTCACCAATCCTCTAAAATTCACAGTGGGTGTGAGACACTGCGGCTTGTAGGCCTCTCCAGGTTACTTGCCGGAGAAGATGACCTTCCTCTACGGTCCAATCCTTATGGTCTTTTGCAATCTTCATGAAATTGTCCTACAATGATGGTTACAAATTGTTATAGTATCTAAGATATGCATGTTGTTTGTAAAAACATAAGAAATATGTAATTAATCTAGTCATCAATTTAATTATTTGTCCACTTAAGAAAATGATATATAATTTCCAGGATGTCCATTTCATTTAGAGAGTAGGAAAAGGTAGAGTCCTTGCTGAAAGAGCTGTGAGCTGGATTCCAACTCATGTTGCAATAGAACATGTGCACCGGAGCCACTGCTCAGACCTGAAATTAGACATCTTTTACCCGACCCCTCCAAAGTGAAGAGCTGCAGAGGGTTGCCACATCTCTGACACAAATAATAATGGTTAAATTGGATTCCAACCCAACTGACAGATGATTCCAAAGTGTCAACAAATTAATCTAACATATTTAATCCAATTCTTAATGAGAGTATACAATTGCATTACAAGCACGGAGAATGCAGGTCTTCAGTTATCTGAGATGGCAATATATTATGAGGCTATTCAACTGCATTCCAAGTATCAAAGATAGAAGTTCTCTGGAGATTGGAGATGGCAAGAGCTAGGAGCCATACAGTGAAGCAGAGGGAAAAGAAAGAAATGCCTGTTGTAAGACAGAACATTGTTATAACGAACAATCACATTATCGGTGGGCAGTTCCCAATCGATGCCTTCACTGGTGCCACCTGGTAGTGTCTGTGTAAACCATCTGTCAAGCCTGAACAACTAATGCATTACATTTGGTCTAGTACACAGAAACAGGGACGTGTGTACATAGAACATCAGCAACAATTGTCAAATGATATGATTATACATAAGGCACATATAGTACAAGCTATAGGAGATATATGGAACATAAGAGATGTACATAAAAATAATTTAATGGATAGTAAAAAAATAAGACACATAGCAAGACATTATATTACATTATGACATGATAGTTATATGGTTACAGAGAAAGAAGTGGTAACAAATGAAGAGACACGATAATAAAATGATGCAGGACAAAATAATGGATTTGAGGACACCATAAACAACAAAAAATATTGACATACCAAAGATCAGGACCACTAATATGGTACATCTGCCTCATTTAAACCTTTTTGATGAGCAATCACTATGACAAACAAACTTGAATTTTAAAAGGGCCTGAATAAGATATATATATATATATATATATATATATATATATATATATATATATATATATATATATTAACATGTTGTACCTCTACCTTGCAGATGAACCAAGGATAGGGAGAGATGAGGTGCAAGTCTGTGAAAAAGACACCAATTCAAAGACTGTCTGGCAGGAAATACTTCTACTCCATGTAAATATATAGGTTACATAGCGGTAATTTGGGCAAAAGGGCTTTATAGATAAAACATTTGAAGTACAATTATCAGGGTGGTGTGAAACATTAATAATTATGGTCTTGAATTTGCCTTGGTTTTGCCCGACCTTCAGTCTCGGGCTCAGTCTTAATTTGGACTTGCCCCTTTCCCCGCTGTCCCAGTATCCTCTTGGTCTCACCCCCCATTCGGTCTTGGTCTTCAGTCCGACTCCACTTGCTCGGGTCTTGGTTTTGACTTGGTCTCGCTTTAGGTGGTCTAGGACACAGCTTGGCTGTTGGGATAAGGCTCTTTTTGTGCCAGGCATTGTTTGGTTTTTGCCAAACATACCGTGTCCAGAGAATGGACTTCCAGAAACCTCCAGGTTTGCCTAGGTGGTCTCTGGCGAAGTTAAGAGACTTCTTCCTAGCAACCCTTCCATGAATGCCATGTCGATTCAGTGTTCTTCTTATTGTTGAAGCATGCACAATAACCTGAGATGCAGCAAGGGAGCTCTGCAAATCACCAGATGTTATGTTTGGGTTGGCATTTACCTGATTTATAATTTTTCTTGTGGCTCTTGGGGATATTTTGGAAGGGCGTCCACTTCTAGGCAGAGTTGCTGTCATGTTAAATGCTCTCCATTTATAAATAATTTGCCTCACGGTGGACTGATGGAGTTCGAATTTCTTTGAGATTGTTGTATAGCCTTTCCCAGACTGATGTGCTCTTACTACTTCCGTCCTGATGTCCTCAGAGATCTCCTTTCCCCTCGGCATAGTGTTTTTTTCATTCACCTGTATGGGTAGAAGGGAGAAACATGCAAAGAGTAAAAAGAAACAACTCAACGCGTTAATTAACAACAGTTGCTTAATCGAACTTATAACAATCGAATGCATACCAGTTAGATAACGTTACAATTACGTTAGCTAACTATCCACAGATAACAAAACAAACAGCCAGTCAGCTGCTGCGCAGTCAAAACGAGAGATATCGCAAGTGTATATACATAATTGACACAAATAATAGCTCGCCTAATGAATGTAGCATTATGTCCATCAAAACACAACTTAATGTGAATTAAACCACAAAAGTACCTCAATAGCTTGTTATTGCCCGGCTTCCTTTGTTTTTCAGCGGTTGGCATTCAAAAGTATTTGTGCTTTACCGCCACCTAGTGTGTAGGAGTGTGGGACAGCTTCATGTAGGGCAGGGGTGTCAAACTGGTACCACTGAGGGCCGAGTGTCTGCAGGTTTATGGTTTTTCCTATAAATTGGTTCCCAGTTCAGACCTAAACAACCAGGTGAGGGTAGAAACTAACCAATGAGTGACCTAATTATCAGTCAAGTACAAGATGAGAGCAAAAACCTGCAGACACTCGGCCCTCCATGGAACCGTTTTAACACCCGTGAGGTAGGGTCTAAATCCTTTCGGCCGTCTCCCCAACCCTGTCTCTCCAAGGATTTTTTTTTTTTTTTTTTTTTACTGTACCACATACATGGTCTTCAGTGAGGAACAGCAAGCCCGCCACTCCCTTCAGCACATAACATTTAGAACCTTCAGACACTTCTCCACACCTCATCATGCTCTCCCAAAGTCATTCTGGAATCCGAATAGAGTCGAAGGAATCTGAAGACCACCACCCTCTCCAAATAGCCCCCATACGATCTCAACTGCACCTCATCACCCACCTTCCCAGTGAAAAATGTTAACTTCGATTTCTCTACAGAGTATCTGGACTGCTGTGTTCTTGTTCACCGTCTCACCCCAGTAATAGCATCCTGAACCTTCCTAACAATGTGTCTTCCGCTCTTCCATAGTGCCCCATCATCTGCAAATAGTGATCTGCCAATTCCAATCTGCCAAAACCTGACCTAGCCTGACAGCAGTAATATTGTGCAGGTCCCCATTTCACTGCCACAACAGTCCAGACCCATTGAGGCATGAACTCCATTACACCTCTGAAGGTGTGCTGTGGTATATGCAGTTCGTCTTTGGATCAGAGCACAGGGGCCAGCCTTCGCTACCTACGTGCATCAATGAGCCTTGACCACCTATGACTCTGTCGCCGGTTCACCACTTTTCCTTCCTTGGACCACTTCACACGGTAACAAAACAGCTTAGAAAGTCAGCATTGCGCATCAACATTCTCAGTTGTTCTGGAAATGTACCAACTTTGCAATTACTTTGTATATCTCCATCATACCGCAAAAAAAACTACCATAAATGATTTCAAAACTGCAACCTGCCCACCCCAGGGCGTGTAAAACAAATTGCAGGACAAAAGCAGTCGCAAATACTCATTCAATAAACTCAATGCACTAGAAGCTGTTTATTTCATGGAGGCAAAGAAAAGGTTGGGTTTGTTAAAAGGCTGTAGAGAAGCTGTTTAATATTGAGTTGGTTTTCATGTTAATATTAATAGAACAGTTCTTACAAAATCTACATTATTTACACAATCAATCCATTGAACCATTCTAGATTTAGGCACAAAATACAAAGAAAGCTTAGTCTAAAAGATTCTCTCTCTTTATGATTAGATCAAATATGCAATTGTTACAAAAATAACCCATTATGAATACGAAAATATGACATTGATGTGAAAATATGATGTGATCAATAGCCTAGTTTGATCAAGGAAATTGTTTAGTTGTGTTGACAAAAGGTGCATCTCTGAACTAGAAAAGACATCCTACAATCCCAAATGAAACAAGCTAAAAGAAATATCTTCTGTTTAAACGAAACTGGAGTTCAGGACAAATTCTTGAAATTATGAAAGAAACCATTAGCTTAACCCTCAAATTGGACCTGAGCATAGAAATGAAAAGACAGTCCATAAACACAGCTTTTTGGCCTCAAGACCTCTGTCCTTTTCTGTGAGCCAATGACCAAAATGGTTCAGAGGTAAAAAAAAAATGACTGCAGTTGATTGCCATTTGATGGCAATTGACTGTCATACTAACTCATTAATATTTCTAGATTAATTAGGAGACACAATTTACCCATTAACTGTTGTAATTTCGATCCTCTTGAACATGGCCAGTTCAAAGCATTTAGATTAAACCAGGACGCTAAATTAATATATCTTAGAGAACAGTGATATATATTCTTTGGTATCTGAAAGTGTGACCTGTCAGGTTCGATAAAACTATGGTGCATGGCTGAGTGATATTTGAAATGCACTCAAATAAACTGAACATCATAGCACTCAGATTCTACATGGGCAATTTAATTCAGAAATTTAAAGGGGGTTTATTCCCAAATTCTGAATTAAACATAGCCCTGTACCAAACACAAAGTTTAACATCGCAAAGATATATTTTGCTTTCGGTGTTCAAGGGATCCATATAATTTGGGGATAAATATTATTTTGGGTAGAAGTACAAGCTAAAGCAATCCATTTCAGATTTCATGCACAATTTAAATTTTGAGTTTTCAAATACATTCAACACCTAGGCCTACACTGTGCGCAAGAATGAACCTTCCAATACAGGAGTAAACATCACAAACTGCTGATTCTTAACCTGTTCAGTCAGTAATCCTAACTTCTGAATCCAGTATTTTAGAGCTATATGAATGGATGTTTAACATGCTGTATAGTAAAGATTTGTTTTGTAAGGTTTTTAAGGTATACAAAACAGCAGATTGAGAGAACTGGTTTAGGGAACATCAGTCCTTTAAGTCGTTCTCAGTACTGTTGAGAGTATTACTGTAAGGATCCCAGAATTTGTATCAAACACTATAGTCTAATTCAGTTGTGTTCATTCAAATCAGAGTAGGACATTGCTCAACAGTAACAGATTATTCCCAAGTCTCCACAACAGCCAGACAAACTCTTCACCCTCTCTGCAGCATTATGTAGATAAAGTACATTCATATTTCAGAGTCTTCAATACTGCTGTAAAAACGGCTTTATAAAATAAATTGGACTACTAAAGTGACATTCTCTTACTCAAAAGGCAGGATTAAAAGAAAAAAATCTTTATAATGTTAGAATCTGTTAACCCTACTCTTAATTCACAGTTGAAACTCCATATTCATAAAATAACACATGCATCAGTAGTTTCTCAACCCAACCCATTATGTCAACATCAATCTCCATTATAATACAAATATCAACAAAAATCTATTAAACAAACTTTGTTCCACTCCATCATACTATGAGCTGTATCTAGCAGTAGCACCACAACAAACCCAGCTAAGCTCAGCTGCATCTTCTGCCCGACACCATGCTCATTCTGTCCCCGTCATCGCCAGTAAAAGAGCAGAGTGAAGTCTAGTGACACCGGGGGGCAGGCTATGTGATGACAGTTAGGCAAGGAGACATCATATGGTGCATTTCAGAAACTCCCCCTGTTGGTTCAAACATTGACAATGTATGTCCAAGAAACCATCTGACGGATGACAAAGTAGAAGCGGCTGATGCCAATCTTACAGCCCTTCCAACATCTCACTAAGGCAGCCCAAAACAGCAGAGCCCCTGTTCTACATGCAGCCCAAGCCCATGCTGGGTAAAAACCCTTTGTAATGTTGTGCTCATGTGGGAAATTCCATTGATCGTAACATAGAGAGGGGTACTAGCTTTCTCGATGGCGGTGGTGGTGATGTTTTTCTTCGGTGAGACATGGAGCATGTGATGCTGACCAAGGGTGCTAGGAGTGGGTTCAAGGCGAGACCGTCCAGGTGGTTTCCAGGACAGATTCATCTCAGGGAGCAGGGTCCTGTGGGCTCTGCATGCGTCTCTCTGCAGCTTCTGCCATTGTTCTGCGTCTGGTCAGATCTGAGACGGGGGCGTCTTCCTCCAGTGTGGGAAGGTCCAAATCCTCTGGGCTCTTCCTTAAATATTTCCTGTTTAATAAATATGTTACGGTTAAAGTGGGATGAGTACCACTAATCCTGGCCTACCGGACAGAGATAGCAACTGGTATTCTACTCCAATCTGAAAATAATCCCATTTTGAACTGTCATCTGAGGGCTGGTCAACCAGCCAAAAATTGGCTGTGTAAGAACATGTCGGCCAAGTTGGTAAAAACATTGTGTTCACTATTTCCCTAACTTAATACAGCAGTGTCATTTGACAGACAGGCCTGGTATTGCCAGTGGTTATGGTCACATACCTCCGCGCCTGCTGCAGAAGCTCATCTTTCCTCTGCACCAGCATCTTCTGCCTCTCCTCAGCAGACTTGGAGAAGCGGCTCCCTCTGACTTCCAGGTTGTCCAGCTCGCTTGGGCCTGCCTCCACCCCTCCACTGGCTCCCGCAACCTCCTCTGGGCCAGGGTTCATCTGCAGAGGGGGTCGCTCAGCAGTCTGGAGTGCGGGAGGCAAGTCACAGACATCTGTCATCAACACCAGTTGACACCACAGCATACATCTTCAAACTTGTCTGAAGGGTAGGACATACCAGAGCAGGAAAAGGCACCACGATGCGTCCCTCTAGAATGTTGTCGGTGGTGACATCTACCGAACGGGTCAACTGAAGGTCCTGCAGCACCAGGTGGTAGGGAACCTGAGGAAACATCTCCTGAATCTGATGGGCCTGGGGGGAGTAGAACACTATATTACCCAGCAGCCTCTATTCTAACAATCATGCTGAAAGGAAAAACCCTTGGTGTCCCGGGGAGGGGAGACTGGGAAAAGGCTGACACTGACCATGGCGTTGAGCTGGGAGTTGTTGGCCTGCTGGGCGATCCCCAAGATGTTGGTGGTGTGCATCACCTCTACCGAAAAGCTGGGCAGCCAGCTGGCGATGCGGGAGCCTGGGAAGACACGTCACTACACTAGTCACATCCTGAACGTGCACTATACTCTGTGCAGAAATTTGGTTAGCCAGCTAGAGCCGGCTAAAGAAAAATTATTGGCCAGTATTTGCAAACCCATGAAAGAAACGTGTCAGGAAGGTCACCCGTTCCAGGTTTTCTGGGCTCTAGCCCTGACTTTTTCAGCCAGCCCTAAGTGTTTTAAGAGCTAATATTTCCTGAGCTCAAAATGTTTTACAGAGATGGTGTCAATTACTTATGGGTTACTAAAGCAGACAGTCTGTTACAATGGTACTGGCTAGTATTAGAAACGTATTTCATAGAACTAATAGCATTTAAATTACTTAATGATACTGTGGGCTGTATGTGATCTATAAATTAAAATGCTACATGTCTCATTACCAAGTGTAAAATGGGAACCCTGACGTCACGTTAGTAATAACTGTACAATTCTAGCTGGTGCACTAATGTAATAATCATAAAACAATAAACCAGGCAAGCCTACTTCAGCCGGCCCGCAATTGAATGTTGCCCTCTTGAGATTCAAACCCAGGTAACCCACGTGGAAGGCTGTGTCTTTAACCACTACACCACAGAGCTGTACAGTTGATGGGTGTCAGTATAGCTTTGTGTCTAATCTGAACAAATTATCTTTTCCCACTGGCCATTTCAACAGTTAATTTGCCATTCATGAATTATATTGATACAGTCAAACTGACTAACATTTCTTACTAAGTTCACCTCCACCACAAATAGCGTCTATAAACTGTATGGCGTTTGCCACAGGCTGTTTTAACAGCATATTAGTCAGTAATAGGCTTTACCAGTATTTACTAATTTACTGGAATACTCATAAGAATTGAGCAATTGCTAGACAGTCTGCCTAAGCTATTTTCTTTCATGGCATATCAACATACTTTTTTCCATTCGTGAATGACATTGATACAAAAACTATCAATAAAAGGTGACGATAACTACATTTTTCAGGTAGAAGACGAGAAAATTGTAGGATTTCAACTAGCAGAAATAGTTGTAATACTGTAGAACCAGAAACTAAATACAATTAATGTCATTGCTCCCAATATATTCAAATTTAGGTCTCCCACGTGAGAGGCACTGTCTTTAACCACTATGTTGCGGCATTATGTTTCAGCAGTCACTAGACACCACTGAGCATTGTTTAACTCACTAACGTTTCTTATTAAGTTTACCTCCACCATAATGTCTATGAACTGTATGGCTTTTTCCACTGGCTTACGCGGTTCTGCAATAACAACAGTGCATGTACCATCAAAGTGGAAGAAGTGGTTGTGCTGGTTGAGGTGTGGTCTGGCGTCTGCAGCAGGGCCTCCTGGACCCAGGTTGTCTTCTAGTGGGAGTCCAGCCCCCTGTTGTTGACCCCTGGCAGGGCCCCCGTCACCAGTGATGTTCAGGGACATCCTGCACGTTGGACACGACGTGTCCTGCTCCAACCATGACCGCAGGCAGGAACTTAGGAACAGACACACAGAGACAGACACACACTGTTAGCTCACAGAAACTAGTTAGGTCATTGAGAATATAGCTAATCATCACCCACATCATGCCAAATTCAATCAACTTTGAGGAAATAATGACTCGGATTTTAGAGGTGGTATAGTTGACATTTCGTCTCTTACTTGTGGAAGAGGTGTCCACAGGGCAGTTTGCGTGCTGTTTGCATAGAGTCCCAACAGATTGCACAGTCATCATTGTTGGCCACGAGTTCCTCTTCTGTTGCCACTGCAAATCTGTGTGGTTCCAATGGGACAAATGTCATATTCTCAGTCTTATGGTTATCAGCTAGACTAATCAGTTATCTTAAAATATAAAAGTCGAGAGAGCAAAAATGTCCCACTCAGCTCCAACTTCAAATAGACTTGTAGTTAGGATTGGGATTACATATACAGGAGAGTGTCAACTGACAGGCTGTAGGACAGATGACAGACCTGGCCTCCATATTGTTGATGACACGGAGGTAGTTCTTGTGCCGTCGAACACGGCGTTGCACCTCGTGGAACAAATACCTCAGCTGCATGAAGATCACTAGACTTGCCATTGACAGCCAGATGTTACCAAACAGCTGAGGGGAGACAGGGTTCAAAAGGTTAAACATTAAACCAAATTCCACTCAGGCTGCGGTCCGATTCACAAGTCTTCTTCCAGAAATGAAACTCAAACCTAAATGTATTGTATTGGTTCATTCTGAGAGAATAAAGGGAATTTTCAACAGCAAACTCAGGGAGAGGGGTTTTCAGCAAACAGTTGATTTGCTGAGCCAAAAAAATTATTATTATGAATTGCATCAGGGGATGAAAAATTCGTTTGTAAGTCAACCTTGATAAAATAATTGGTATTAGGGGCTTACAGCACAGATTTAAGAACTCTTATTATCAAGGGATTTTGTTTCTATCAAACATCAGCCCAATGAGTGAGACACTTCCAACCACGTGGGTTTTCCTTTATAACATTTGGTCCGCTACAATTTGGGCGGCATGAAACCGTACTATGGTTAATGGGTTGATAATCTGGACCACAGCTGTAGCTACATGAATACTACGGTGTTGTTTGGTGCATTTGAAGAACACACAAACATAAAACGAGGACTAGTTTAATCAGCAGATGTAAGGTAGTTGCTCTGGCCCATTCATTTCCAATACGTCTCTACAGCCCAGAGGGGGAGCTCTGCTATTCCTCCTGACTCACCAGCATGTGGATATGGTGCATGAGGTCCAGGGACAGCATCGCCAGCTCCATGATGAAGTCCGTGTAGTAGACGTAGGAACCCTTATTTTCCCAGGTGCCTGGGTGGTTCAGGTCCCACAGGTGGATAGCGTACCTGAAGAGAAATCTGCATAATCGGCAACCTGACACAGGCCTTACCTGTAAATGCATCTTTTATGCCGTGGTTGTTGTTTTTTTCAAGCAAATGTTTAAAAATGTTTCATTGTTCTAATCCTGCATTCACAGTGATACTTATTTACCTGCGTATGGAAATTACCACTGAGCTAGACTCTTACTGGATCAGTGATGGCCTAACAGCTTACTTGTTTTTACAATTAGGCAACAGAGGCTAAGCCAGGCGTTTTCCCAAGCACTATTCCAACTGTGCTATAAACTTCATGTAGCCATGATGGGTATCCCAAAAAATGCAGTTTGCTTATGTACACTAGTATTGAATGAGGCTCGTTCCTGAAATACAGAGTTACCTCATCCTGATTACCCTGTACAACAAAGCAGTCTTTTAGCTAGGGCTCGCAGGAACAGAAATTGAAATTGTTGAAGTTGCTTGAAAGTATTAGATCGGTTTAGGTCCAGATCTTCTGTCATCTGTGGAACTGTGCAAGGGGTTTGAATGGAGGCCTACCTCATGATGACATGTCCAGTTCGCACAGTGACCAGCAGACACTATAGTGCAGAGAAATACTCATATTATTATACACATAACTTTCAGCAAGCATTTATTTATAATGCCTTCACAAAAACATCCAATAACTAATGAGATGGATTTCGTTTTCACACTACTGAGGTTGCGATAAAGAAAGAATTAATTACAGTAGGGCCAAAACAAATTCCTTCCAAGGAGGGTTGGCAAACCCCCTGGTCAGGATTAGTGGCTTCAATCCGAGGGGGTTGCTCTTACCTCGGCAGCCATGAAGGAAAGGGTGTGCATGCCATGGGTGGCTCCCAGGAGGCCACAGACTACAGCCAGACCACAGCAGCCCAGAAGCAGACAACCCAGTAGGGCCAAGACACGAACATGGCTGTTCATAGGAGTAGTCGGGGAGAAGGAAAGCTACGGGGGAGGGGGGGCGACAGACACATTACACCTGTTCTATGTAAAGTACCAGATAGGCAGTATAAATCTATAGTCCGGCTGGAAAGAGAATAACACACAAAGGCACAGACAGACATGCCAGTCCAGATAGCCACACATTAACCTATAGGACTACACTCCTTAAAAGGATGGCAGAAATAATATCTGCCAAGTTACACAGATCTTGATGAAACCCGGATCAGGATTGCATAAGTTGCCAAATAACTTTTAAAACAAGTGGAATTGGTCAAGAGGTAGGCATTCCTTGGAATCATCTGTGTCATCTTATGATACCGTACTGACAACTCACAACTCCAAAACACAGGTCTAGTGACTCATATACAGTGGCGAGAACAAGTATTTGATACACTGCTGAATTTGCAGGTTTTCCTACTTACAAAGCATGTAGAGGTCTGTAATTTTTACCATAGGTACACTTCAACTGTGGGAGACAGAATCTAAAACAAAATTTGCATGACATAAGTATTTGATCACCTACCAACCAGTAAGAATTACAGCTCTCACAGACCTGTTAGTTTTTCTTTAAGAAGCCCTCCTGTTCTCCACTCATTACCTGTATTAACTGCAAATGTTTGAACTCTTCACCTGTATAAAAAGACACCTGTCCACACACTCAATCAAACAGACTCCAACCTCTCCACAATGGCCAAGACCAGAGAGCTGTGTATGGACATCAGGGTTAAAATTGCAGACCTGCACAAGGCTGGGATGGGCTACAGGACCATAGGCAAGCAGCTTGGTGAGAAGACAACACTAGTAACACACTACACCGTCATGGATTAAAATCCTGCAGCGCACGCAAGGTCCCCCTTCTCAAGCCAGCGCATGTCAAGGCCCGTCTGAAGTTTGCTAATGACCATCTGGATGATCTAGAGGAGGAATGGGAGAAGGTCATGTGGTCTGATGAGACAAAAATAGAGCTTTTTGGACTAAACTCCACTCGCAGTGTTGGGAGAAAGAAGAAAAATGAGTACAACCCCAAGAACACCATCCCAACCGTGAAGCATGGAGGTGGAAACATCATTCTTTGGGGAGGCTTTTCTGCAAAGGGGTCAGGACGACTACACCGTATCGAGCGGAGGATGGATGGGGCAATGTATCACGAGATCTTTGCCAACAACCTCCTTCCCTTAGTAAAAGCATTGAAGATGGGTCGTGGCTGGGTCTTCCAGCATGACAACGATCCGAAACACACAGCAAGGGCAAATAAGGAGAGGCTCCGTAAGAAGCATCTCAAGGTGACCTAGCCAGTCTCCAGACCTGAACCCAATAGAAAATCTTTGGAGGGAGCTGAAAGTCCGTATTGCCCAGCGACAGCCCCGAAACCTGAAGGATCTGGAGAAGGTCTGTGTGGAGGAGTGGGCCAAAATCCCTGCTGTAGTGTGTGCAAACCTGGTCAAGAACTACAGGAAATGTATGATCTCTGTAATTGCAAACAAAGGTTTCTGTACCAAATATTAAGTTCTGCTTTTCTGATGTATCAAATACTTATGTCATGCAATAAAATGCTAATTTATTATTTAAAAAATCATACAATGTGATTTTCTGGATTTTTGTTTTAAATTCCATCTCTCACAGTTGAAGTGTACCTACGATAAAAAGTACAGACCTCTACAGGCCTTGTAAGTAGGAAAGCCTGCAAAATCAGCAGTGTATCAAATACTTTTTCTCCCCACTGCATACATGCTTGTTTCATAATGAATAGCTAACATACCATCAGACTGTCATACGATCAGACTGTCACTGCAGACAGCCGCAACTTGGTTATGTCAATTCTTACTAAGCAAAGTTGTGTTAAAATGGCTACAGCACACAACCTAATAGCCCTGCATAATCACCTGTTTGAGGTTATTAAGGGACCGACAAGAAGCACTGAGTCATTAGCCAAACCTAAGACTTCGGCTGAGATGGGTACATCTGTAACTATTAATAGATCTAGACCTGAACGCGATCCGGTCTCTGGCAATCACTCACTGTGACTGAATGTATAGCCAACAGTGTCATATCAATGGCATCTAAAATGGGTATAGTTTTACACTGTAAACAAGTCAACAAGGGCACCGGCCCAACAGGGCAGCGAGCAGCCCATCTAAAATTACAGTGGCGCTCAAAAGTTCCTTTCAACTATTATCACAGCTCACTCACAGCTGTCTTAGAAAAGGAAGTGAATACATATTTTTTTCAGTATTATCTCATATTTGTTATTCACAGTGGTACAAGAAAACCCATTGTGATTTAATGTTGTAACACATCCAAGGGGGTGAATACTTTCCCTGTAGTCAGTAATTTCTTTATGGTTTTACTGTAGGTTTCCTTATTAGGCCTGTAATAGGAAAGGGTTCCCCAAAATGTACTATTACCAACAACTACAGACAGGGAGTTGTATAAGACGTACATATTCAAAGCGGTCTTTGCACAGCTGGACCAGGAGGTGGAGGAAGACCAGGGCAGAGAACCACAGACACCACATGACCACCTCTTCCACTGTCTGAACATTCAGAACACCAAAGATGAAGATGAACTTATAGAAGATGAAGTTCCAGAATTTGTCCTTCAGGTGCTGTGGAGAACAAAAGACTGGTCAGATCAAGACTGAGGAACATGGCTAAAACACAATATTGTACACCAAAAGACTAATCTAAATACAAAAGCAATATAATTGTATGATACTGTGTAAAAAGTTTGCCTAAACATCAGTTATGTTACCACCACAACCTCAATCCTCACCTGCTTCTCACTGACTCTGAGGGGTCCAAATACTATGCACTGGATCATTTTAGCAACCAACATCAGAGAACAGCAAGCTGTATTCACCAACACCTGAGGAACAGACCACTTAGCAACCAAGTAATAATTCCCAACAGTATTTGTTGTCATTGTCTTGCTGCTAGGCTTAGTAGAATCTGTGTTAAATGAGACTCACCCATACAAATAGACTGTCAGTGACAAGGTACCACATAACGGTGGTCGCCAATTCTGTATCCGCATCCGCAACATCATCAGTAGTTGTATGTTCTAGACCTAGGCCGCCGCCTCTATTATCCCCTTCTGAGGGGCCAGGTGGTGGAGGCTCATCCATGTCTGGAAAGCCAAACCCCTGTTCGGTCACAGTAGTGTAGGCGCTGAAGATGCTTCCCGCAAGCAGAACCACACTCAGCGCTGTGTAGGTCCGCAGACTGGGCCAGGGAAACCTCTCCAGGAAGAGTAAAGGCATTGGAATGTTGATGGTGGATGTCTCTCACACAATACTGTTGAGGTTTAGCCTAATAATAGGCTTAACACAGATTCTCACCGGACTTTAACTCTTCTCCACAACCTACGGGGAGAGATAAATCCGTTAGTTAGCTAGCTAGCTAATGCATGCAACTAGTTAAGATCTTGAAAACGGGCTAGGTGGGTAGGCTCAATGTTCTTTCACTGGGTTCAATTCCTGATTATTGTTAAGAACTGTGTTCCTGTAAAATTGTGTGATAGGCTAGCTGGTAAGTCTACTTGGTGTACGCTTGGTTTTGTGAATACTTTAACACAGGTATTCAACCATTTTCTCAGAGACCCTCAGCTATACCATGTATTTAATCTATTCCAGAACTAGTCAATTAAGAACACCCGAGTTCAATATTTAGCTGAATGAGGCCCTAAATCCAAGTTTATAAAAATGTGGGTTGGAGAAAACTACCGGCTCTTCAGGAAAAGGGTTGGCCAGCCCTGAGCTACACTAGACCCACGAAATGTATCATTACGGCGGCGCTAAGCTGGCTAGGCTAATTTGTCTAACGTGCAATGCTAGTCAGCTTGATAGCAAACTGTTCAAATAAAACGATAAAATTCGACAGAACGTTTTTTTAATGTAAATTCGAAAGTAAGTTTCCAACACCAACGATGTAGTTAATAAACCCAAACGGGAACTCAATACATAAAGTTAGCTAGCTATATTACCGTACAGTATACGCAAGCTAGCAATATCCGAGATATAGGTTGCTAGCTAGCATGGCATTAGCTATTGTAGCTGATGATGAAATAAATCCGAAGACAGTTTTAATTAGAACGACGATTTTATTTAACTTACAAATCAATACATTTGACGTTAATTACCTTATGTCCAACACCGATATCCACTTCACCACGATAACTGTGCCATCAAATCAAACGACCAGAGTTTATGTTGACATCCTGTTTATTTTTCTCAGGCTTGAGACACAGGAGAGAATTCTAAACTACGTCATGACAATAATTTCAAAATAAAAGTCGACAAAGTGCGACGTTGTACAGATTTATAACATAGCAAATGGCCTTACAATAATACAGTATTTGAATTATTGTGCAAACTGTAGTGGATAAGATTTTTACTACAGCTCCGGACATTTTTTTAAAGACCACTGCACCTTTTTCTTTAGTTTCCCCAAAAAAGTCGAAAAGGAAGGTTTTGTGTGAGGAACAAAGGGGTTAAAATTAAGAGACCACTGCAAATTGAGCGCTTCTGCTCCGCACTCAAAACTTTTGGCATCTGCCCTGCCTTTGACGGCCACATCAAATTTTACCCTACTCTCTCTTTTATGGCCCACATTCGACATTTGACATAAAAAACATTGTATTTTTACTTTAGGATTTCATTTTTTCTGATGAAGATTAGCTTATCCATTCATTTACTTTCTCCAGAAGTTATTATGGGAATGGAGTACTAGGGGGCTTGCAGGCAAATTCAATTAATAAAATACAGCTCATTCAAAACAGTGCTGCAAGGATCCCGAGACAATCAAATAAATCTGCCCACATCACACCTCTCCTCCCTGACCTTCATTGGCTTCATGCCCATCAAAGAATTGACTTTAACATGATCCTTTCAGTCTATAAAGCACTTGATGGCCTTGGACCTGCCTACTTATCTGAACTGCTCTCCTTCTATGAATCTGCACGCACTCCACGGTCCAGCAACGCCAATCTGCTCAATGAACCAATAACCCGGCTCTGAAATATGGGTGACCACGCCTTTTGTTACGTTGGACCTTACCTCTGGAACTCCCTTCCTGACAGCCTCAGGGCTGCACAGACAGTCGTGGCTTTTACAGCAGACCTTAAGACACACCTTTATCCGTTGGTCTACACTTCCCTTTAATAAACTTATACTGTACATTTTTATATAATAAAATGTGTAATTTTAGTTTACTGTATTATCATTACAGTTCAATGTATATATTCTGTATATATATATATATATATATATATATATATATATAATTCTTATCTGATACCTTTCATTTAATATTATTTTCTTATTTCTTATTTTCTTCATCATGCACTTCAAGATCATTCCTCTATAATAGAAAGCACTTCGCAAATGCAATAAATTATTATTATTATATACAGTTAGTGATTTAAGTAGTTACTCCAAAAAACATTCCATTAAATATTTCAGTGTGCCTTACATATTTCCCATTGAAACATTCTCACCAGTTTGTTGTTTGAAATCAGGTGTTTATACCTACAGACCTTGACTGGCTTCAAGTGGAACCTTCTCCACCTTGGCTAATTAACTCAAAACACCTGCAAAGGCCTTTAAATGGTCTCTCAGTCTAGTTCTGTAGGTTACACAGTCATGGGGAAGACTGCTGACTTGACAGCTGTCCAAAAGACGACCATTGACACCATGCACAAGGAGGGCAAGACACAAAAGGTCATTGCTAAAGAGGCTGGCTGTTCACAGAGCTCTGTGTCCAAGCACATTAATTGAGAGGCGAAGGGAAGGAAAAGATGTGGTAGAAAAAATGTACAAGGAATAGGGATAACCGCACCCAGGAGAGGATTGTGAAACAAAACCCATTAAAAAATGTGGGGGAGATTCACAAAGAGTGGACTGCAGCTGGAGTCAGTGCATCAAGAACCACCACTCACAAACGTATGCAAGACATGGTTTCCTGCTGTCGCATTCGTTGTGTCAAGCCACTCCTGAACAAGACACAGCATCAGAAGCGTCTCGCCTGGGCTAAGGACAAAAAGGACTGGACTGCTGCTGAGTGGTCCAAAGTTATGTTCTCTGATTAAAGAACATTTTGAATTTCCTTTGGATATCAAGGTCCCAGAGTCTGGAGGATCAGAGGAGAGGCACAGAATCCATGTTGCTTGAAGCCTAGTGTAAATTTTCCACAGTCAGTGATTGTTTGGGGTGCCATGTCATCTGCCGGTGTTGGTCCACTGTGTTTTCTGAGGTCCAAGGTCAATGCAGCCGTCTACCAGGAAGTTTCAGAGCACTTCATGCTTCCTGCTGCTGACCAACTTTATGGAGATGCAGATTTCATGTTCCAACAGGACTTGGCACCTGCACACAGTGCCAAAGCTACCAGTACCTGGTTTAAGGACCATGGTATCCCTGTTTTTAATTGGCCAGCAAACTCGCCTGACCTTAACCCTATAGAAAATCTATGAGGTATTGTGAAGAGGAAGATGCGATACGCCAGACCCAACAATGCAGAAGAGCAGACGGCCACTATCAGAGCAACCTGGGCTCTCATAACATCTGAGCAGTGCCACAGACTGATCGACTCCATGCCACGCCGAATTGCTAAAGTAATTCAGGCAAAAGGGGTCCCAACTATGTATTGAGTGCTGTACATGCTCATACTTTTCATGTTCATACTTTTCAGTTGGCCAACATTTCTAAAAATAATTTTGTGTATTGGTCTTAAGTAATATTCAAATTTTCTGAGATACTGATTTGTTTTTTTTAATTAGTTGTCAGGTATAATCATCAAAATTAAAAGGAATGAACACTTGAAATATATCAGTCTGTGTGGAATGACTGTATACATTATTCAAGTTTAACTTTTTGAATGGAATTACTGAAATAAATCAAGTTTTTTTTTAAATTATGTGACCAGCACCTGTGTTTTGGCAACAACAAACCATGCCACATCACAGCTGGCACAAACAATGATCTACCAACTCAAGGAAAACAGAACAACTTAAATAATGTCCCCAATTAGAGGCAACGTGGAGCAGCTGCCTCTAACTGGGGCCAACCAAAACAGCAGCGCAGAGATGCCTAGAGGCACCTCATAGAGATGCCTAGAGGACCCGCAGCCAAGTTCTGACAGTACCAGGAACCGGGAAGTGAGATTAGGTCTGGTTTTGTGCATGAATCCGGGTTTGGGAAGCCCTGACCCAAGAGGTTAATGTTGTCATTGACTTCTAAGAAACAGAAAGAGTGAGGGTTGTGGAGAGGAAGGTATGTCAAATAAAATGGTGCTGGGGTTGGAGTCTATTTGGTTCTTTATCTATTCATTCAATAGGTCAGTTGCTTTTGATATTAAATTACCAAAATGCAAATGTAGATGTGAAAATGAATACTTCCAAAGCATGCAAAATGTTAGTATTATTGATGCCCTTCACACATAAACAAGCTTACATACATTTCAATCAGGATTGTAAAGTGTTTTGTAATTCGAAATACATTGCTCTATATGTCTAGTTCGAAAATATATTACATGAACATCATTAGTGGCCATGACAATTTTCTTTTAACTGTCAGCATTTCTTGGAAGATATAGTTCTCCTTCATGAGGCACAATAAAACCAACTGGATGTCAAGACCTTTTACAGAAATATGGTAGAGTGAAAAAACTACATGTTTCCTGTTGTACTTTGCAAAGCTAAAGGGAAGTAAAGGTTTTGCTGGTGAAGCACTTCTCTGTCTGACTGAGTTCACCAGACAGGAGACTCAAAAGGCTAAGCAATCAGGAACATGATCCAGAACCATTCCATCTACAGTCCACTGTCTACACGTTTGGAGCCAAACATGGATCCCGATCTTGAATTTTCTGGTGGGACAGCGGCGGCCAGTGTCATCTTGGGCCTGTCATTCCTGGTGGGAGCCCCGGGGAACCTACTGGTGATCTGGACCATCCTTAGGCACGTCAAAAAGTGCTCCCACACTGTGGTGCTCATTCTCCATCTGGCTGTTGCAGACCTGCTGGTGCTTATTACCTTACCCATGTGGATCTACTCTCTGGCCCGCTCTTGGGTGTTCGGGGAGGCTTTATGTAAAGCCATGGTGTATGTCGTCACCTCTTGTATGTATAGCAGTGTCTTCCTCATCACTCTCATGAGCGTTGAGCGTGTCGTCGCTGTGCGACACCCCTTTGCCTCAGTGAAATGGAGGAAGAAGAGATCCCTGAATAAAGTTCTTTTAATTCTGTGGGCTATGGCCCTCCTTTTCAGTGTTCCAGTCATTCCAATTCAGGTGGTGCTGGGCGACCCTGGAGAGGAGCAGTGTCTCTACAGAAACTACACCTCAAACGTTGAAGAGGCAGGGATTGTTCTGCTGGAGACCATGGTGGGCTTTGTAGTCCCCTTTTGTATCCTAGTGGTCAGCTACAGCTGTCTCTGTAGTCGCATCGCGCAGATGAACTTCAAGTCCAAGCGTAAGTCCACAGTCTTGATTGCCAGTGTGGTGTTGGTGTTTGCTTTATGTTGGACGCCTTACCATGTGGGAAACATGCTCTCCCTGATGATCCTCACAATCCAGGAGTACCACCATGAGGCTGCAGATCGTCTAGAGAGTTTCAAAACCACAATTACCTTTTTTGCCGGGGCTCTCGCCTTCATCAGCAGTTCGGTCAACCCATTGCTTTATGTGTTTGCGGCACGTTCATTCCGGAGTTCCCTGAGGGAGACTGGGATCCAGAAGTTGTTCCGACACATCTCTAGCACGGCCCCAGGAGAGGGGATTAAAGAACTGTACTTTGTGACCAAAAAACAGGGCTGCTCTCAGACGCAGAGCTTCAGCTCCCTATGTGTAACAGAACCAAAGGAGCAAATGGATGTACAATCAGAAAACTGTTCATCCTGACTTGGTGTGTTCAATACATTTCTGATGCCATTTGTGAGTAAATTACAAAGTTTGGTTTGTCAAATTTTTCTCTAAATTTACTTTTGCAATGACAATTGTTAATACCTTAAATATGCCTCTAATACTTGTATTACATTATCAATAAGGACCACATTCCTTTATTATAATTGTAATTTCATGTTAATTTCATTGTCAAATTATGTTATTTTCCATATGCCATAGTATAACAAATATTTTCACGGTATACTTTTATGCAATTTTAACTAATGCTGCAGCTATTTTAGAAGGGTCTGTATGTACTATAGGTATACCATATTGCTGTTTCTTTTGCGGTCTTTCACTACATTTATATTTTACCAATGTGATCTGGATAGATTATATTTCATCCGCTGGGTTTCATATGTTTAGGTATGCCTAAATAAAACAGCAGTTTCTCAAGGCAATAATAAAAGGAAGGGGGTTGGTCAAGCTGGATGGCTAGGCAAGATGGCATCTGTCAAAAGAATAATCATATACATTTTATATTGGTAACAATGCTCAAATCTTTCACTTATTCTGTTGTTGTTTGATTGATAATATATTTAAAATCAATCAAATAATTTAAAGCTGTATTCCCCTACTTTAGATTACCAGAAAAACTATAGAAAAAATAAAGATGAAATTGAGTATGTTAGCAAATAAAATAAATTTTAACTATTTTCTCAAATAAGATAAGCTAAAGACTTTGCTAAATCTAGAACTACTGTGTACACAGCATTACTGTTTATTGGTTATAGCCATTGGTAAATGGTCATACATTTTGGGTCAGTCTACTGAGGTCGGAAAATCTAAGCAAAATAGCATTTCATTTAAAAGGTTAAGAACATCAGGTGAATCCTGAAGGACTTTTACATTGAGTACATACAGGTTGAGCTCCTAAGTCTTGAAAGTGTCTAGGTCATAGAGAAAGCTAATTATGGAGGGTACCAAGAGGCCAACAGCAAACTTAAAGGACAGGCAGGAATTTGTGGAAGAAACTGGGCACTCCCTGCATTTTACATACATTGCGCACATTCTCCACAAGTCTGAGTTGGGCGGAAGATATTTCTTACAAAAAAGGACATCCAAGAGCATAATGTATATATTAAGCAAACATTCCAATTAAATCTCCTAAACTATATGGCAAATTGTGTTATTGTCACATGACATCAAGTTATATGTTTTTCGCAAAGCCAACATGAACCATCACCCAAAGTATACAGTCAGTCAGTTCTTTTAGTCAAATGTGTGCGATTATTATCTAAAATAATGCCAAATGTTATTATTTTTTTACCTTGCAAAAAATAAGCGTTGAATGTGTTACAAAGACCTGCATTTTAATGTCAGTTAAATGTCTGTTAATTCTCTAGCCTTTGTCTACATGCCACATCTATTCTGCAACAGCACGAGTCATGCTTTCAACTTCCCTGTGAGGATTGCAACAATAACTCAATTCTTCCATGTGTCCCATTTGACCACTCAACAAAAGAGGAATTGTATACTACTTGAGTACGGGTTGAAGTGAAAAACATTGTTTTTCAGGGCTTTGTGGTTTTTCTATATCAACTAATTCTGCTTTCGATTTTACAGAATTTAAATAAAACAATATTGTTTTATTAGATATAATACTGTTTTTAGTAGAATTGATTGAATCAATAACATCCTGTTGATTTTCTTTATTGATAGGCCAATAGGTGGCAGTGTACCTATTTACCAGTGATTAAAATGTTGAAACATTCACAAGACATGGGTTCTTCTCTCCTTGTCCACTTGAATCCGAATGTCCCTAATTTAATAGCACATTTTCTAAATGCCTTTGAATTGAACTATAAAGGCACTCATCTAACATATTCACCTCAAGATGAAATGCAATTTCACTGTAAAAGATTGATATTTGTGTTGTCTATCTACTGTCTCTGAATGTTTTTACTGAAATAGTGAGTCACAATATTTGGCTAGTAGTCAGACAGGGACTCTGCCTCATCCTGCCAGTAACTCTAGCTCTATTTAATGTTTTACGCTGTCACTCAGTATGCACAAACACGCACAAACACACACACGCACACACACGCACACGTACACGCACACGCGCACACACACGCACACGTACACGCACATGCACACATACACGCACACGCGCACAAGTTTGTACAGAAAATAGAAATTGCAGGCTCCCTTGCCCTAATCTTAACCCTAAACCTAACCCTAACCTTAACCCTTACCCTAACCTTAACCTAACCCTAATCTTACCCTAACCCTAATCTTAATCTCAATAAAGTAACATTTATGTCTTAATTTTATGTAGGTGTAATGCCTAACCTTAACCCTAAACTTACCAACAATACCTGGACCTTAAAGAAACCCCAATTCTAACTCTAAAATGTATTGTACGTTTGATCCTAAACCTAAACCCTGAGCCAGAAATTGACTTTTGCCTCATGGGGACCTTCTGCCAGTCCAATTTCTTCTGGTTTTACTATACTCATGGGGACATTTGGTCCTCATGAGTATAGTTAGACTTAAAACACCCCACAGACACACACACACACACACACACACACACACATACACCATATAAACACACACACACACACACATGCACACATTCAATCACACACAATTTTTTTGGTTTTACTATTATTTTTTGGAACATAGAAAAGTTTTTCCCTTCAAAGTCATACTTTCTCTAACAACAAAACTGTGAACCTAACTCTGACCCTAATCTTGATTCTAACCCTAACTGCAAATTTTACCCTAAACCTAAACCTGGCAGCAGCATATAACCCTACATCACAATGCTGGCATAACTCTGGTCTAAAATCTTATAATATTGAAGAGGGAAATGTTCTGTGTTGGTTGCTGTTTTGAAATGTATATTTAATCTTTGAATACAGTATCAGTCAAAAGTTTGGACACACCTACTCATTTTCTTTAATTTTACAATTTCCCACATTAGAATAATAGTGAAGATATAAAAACTATGACATTACACTTATGGAGTCATGTAGCAACCAAAACAGTGATAAATACATTTCCTACTTTAAATACTTCAAATATGTACCTTGGTCATGCAATAAAATGCAAATTAATTATAAAATAAATACAATGTGATTTTGTGGGTTTTTGTTTTAGATTCCGTCTCTCACAGTTCAAGTGTACCTATGATAACAAATTACTGACCTCTACATGCTTTGTAAGTAGGAAAACCTGCAAAATCAGCAGTGTATCAAATACTTGTTCTCCCTAATATAGGTCCTGTAGTAGTCTGTCCATATTATGTCAAGAACTGCTAAAGAAAGAAAAATGGAAACACAGTCCATCTTTACTGTGAGACATGGAGGTCAATCAATACATTTCAAGAACTTTCAAGAAATGTTAAGATGCAAAAAGCATCAAATGCTTTGATTAAACTGGCTCTCATGAGGACCACCAGAGAAAAGAAGACCAAGAGTTACCTCTGCTGCACCTCAGCCCAAATGCTTCACAGAGTTCAAGTAATAGACATGTAAATTGTTCAGAGTAAATTATGTTAATCTGGCTTTCATGAACGAACTGCTGCAAAGAAACCACTACTAAATAACACCAATATGAGGAAAAGACTTGCTTGGTCCAAGACACCAGAGAAATAAACATTAAACAGTGGGAAATCTGTACCTTGGTCAGATGCATCCAAATTTGAGATTTTTGGTTCCAACTGCTGTGTTTTTGTGAGTCACAGGGTGCTTGAATGGATGATCTCTGCATGTGTGGTTCCTACTGTGAAGCATGGAGGAGGAGGTGTGATGATGTGGGAGTGCTTTGCTGGCGACCCTATCAGTGATTTATTTAGAATTCAAGGCACACTCAACCAGCATGGCTACCACAGCATTCTGCAGCAATATGCCATCCTATCTGGTTTGCACTATCTGGGACCATCATTTGTTTTTCAACTGGACAATGACCCAAAACACACCTTTGGGCTGCTGAAGAGTTTCTGACCAAGAAGCAGAGTGCTGTATCAGATGACCTAGCTTCTACAATCACCCGACCTCAATCCAACTGAGATTGTTTGGGATGAGTTGGACTGCAGAGTGAAGAAAAATCAGCCAACAAATACACTGCATATGTGGGAACTCCTTCAAATTGGTGGCAAAAGTCTTCCAGGTGACTACCTACCACAGAGGCACAGAAACAGGAATAACAGTGATACATCTAAATCTAGATCTCCAAAACACTGATAAAGCCATGATGTGAGCTTGGCCCTGAAAAATAAAAAGTATAATGTGGGTGCATCTTTCCAGGTCTTTACAGATCGTTTGAGATGTGTTCTAGTATTTGCTCATTCATTAAAATCTGTACAATCTAAACTTCAAACAAGGGGGGCGCACATCCCCCAACGTCCCAGCACCCCCATTACTCACCAGCCAGCTCAACCAATCCCTAATGGGCTAACCTAGGAAGGATTGTGCCTAGCCAGGAATAGAGGTGTACAATAAAGGTCTACATATTAGTCCGGCCTCTGAAGAGAGTTCCCCTGGATGTGATTAATAAATGGCTTTCACGTTTCATAAACTGTTTTAGTTTCTGTGCACACAATCAGGCTGGTACGATTGTTTTGGCAAAACTATTGTGGTGTTATATCCTAACAATGCAGAAAATATTAGAAAATATTAGAACATTAAAATTACTCCTAAAAACGCAATTACAATGTAAATAATCAACCTAAGAACCTGTGAATATAATTTTGACCATGGGATGAATAAACTTTTCCTGTCAGTAGAGAAAATGAAATAGATAATATTTTTTGTACCTGGTCATATTCATGCACTGAGATAAGGACGGTAGTGAAACTAATAACAGTTGTGCTACCATACTCAGGTGCGGTGCAACTATAAAGGTGAGCGCTGTACAGAAAGCATGCACTGCGAAATAAACAAATAATTCTTATTCGTTACCATACTTCCTTAAAATCTAAACCAATCGTCTTAGGTTACATGGTATTGGTGCGGTATGTCCCGCCCTCACCTTTGCCAAGTGCCCAATAGGTCAACTCGCCTGGGAGATTGACTGAAAATAAGAGGCTGAACCATACAGGTAACTAAAAAAAAATAGCGAGCAAGAGAAAAAAACCTCCAGGGCTTGTTATGGAGTTCGCGTGAAAGAAACACGGATTTTATCCCACCCTTCTTTACCAGTTGAACCAGTATCTCTGGATAGAACACTCTCAATTACTGGATAAGGTAGAGTCTTTGGCCGCAATCTCTGTCGTGTCCTCTCTGGAAAATAATTCTTCTTTCTCCCTCTTCGTTTACTTCAATTGAATTTCCAGACTTTTGTTTGCTCTTCTTATCACTGGAATAAGGTGAACCCTCGTGTTATTTTTATTTCATCTTTGCTTTTAATTGTAGTTTTTACCCTTGTGGTCCCTGATGGCTTCGCACAGTGATACTCTGGTGGTGTTCTTTGGGGCAACAGCTGGTGCAAATGGGGCTAAACTGGGTTCCGATGAAAGGGAAATAATTCTCTTGGTGTGGCAAATTGTGGATCTACATGAGAAAAAGGTACGGACTTTCTCGCCCGTTGTTAAGGTTTCTTCTTGACTTTGTAGTGTTTTGTGTCTGTGGAGCCGTGTTTTTACTTTACAACTGACATAAAAATCAAAAAAGGTATGCTTTCTTTAATTTATAGGGTAACAGATTTTGAAAAGTGTGCACATGGATGTACTCTTGAACCGATAGGTGTGTAGCCTTCACCTGTGTTGGATATAACTTGAGGTTAAAGGCTCTAACTTCAAGATGAATGACGGCGTACCTTTTTGATTATGTCAATGCCTTGAGATTTGCCCCTTTTTGGATTGACAAACTGCTTTGCATCTTTATTGGTAATTGTTTGATTGAGTTTATAAAATGGCCCGCCTGTCATGTTTAGATGTGGGTAGGATGACGAAGGAACGTTTTTCACCAAGCTGTGGTCTGTAGCCTAGAAATAATACGGGGGACACATGCCATGGTGAAACACCGATTCCTTTCACAGGTTGGGAAAGTTCAGAGACGTCTTGTGAAGCCTGACACTTTGGAGTTGACAGACCAGAGTAAAGAAGAGACAGGCCTGTCTTTGGATGAGCTCTGCAAGGCGGAGCCTCTGGACAAAGTTTTACAACAGGTGAGACAGATTTTTCACTGATTAGTGGTGGGTAAGGATTCCTGTTCAGACCCCACAGAAAGCGTGGGGATTGCATTTTTCCTTAAGTTTTCAGATATATCAGTGCTTAACAAAGCACTATCTCTAGTGTGTTAAAGGCAGAAATGCAACTAACAAACAACCATGAGAATGACTACATTTAATTGTCTTTAATGTCTCTAATACAAGGCATGGCACGCTTGATAATTAAGCTTGTGGTAAAGGTTTTATCCCCCCCTCTTCAGTAGGAGCCCATGACAGGTATCTGACCTTTTCAAATTGATTCCATTTAGTTTGGCTGCTATCTGGCTGATTACTGCTGTTCAGAAAGTTAAAAATAATCAGTTGCTTCTAAAAAATCATGTTTCCTGTATAGTGTAATGCTTTCCCCAGGGCCCTGTGCTATGGGAATGTAATGCCATTTAGGACCAGCCCAGTGTAGAAGCTGGATTGAGAGAAATTGCTCAGTAAAGGAGTGACTGCCGGAGTTGAGTTAGGGAGGGGGTGTCTAGCAGGTCTAGTCTTGTCTCCAACTGATGTGTGCTACTGACATCTGTAAGGCCAAATGTTGACTTTGAAACACAAAAAAACATCCTTCACAGGGAGGTAGAGGGGAATTGAAAGGGATAGAGACCCCTTGGCCAGAGCACCTGTTTTCTTAGGCCAGTAACTGGTGACATGAGTCTGCCCGTTCCAGTTTATGACCAGGATGTGAATGTTTCTAGTCTTCAGGACCTCATGTATGTTGCCAAACGTGTTTCTCAACCTCGGTTGGCTTGCATGGCCCAGAGTATTTGTTTCCACTCGGTAGGTACGCCCATCCCTGCCCCCGGCAGTATTTCATAATTGAAGACCCCTTATTACCAGGCTGCACTAATGATTCAGGGTTAAGTTTGGCGATGCTGTCTGACTCAACACTACATAAAATTGGGTGAAGTAGTCAACGCTTCTTTAACACTGCAAGGCCTCTGTCTTTGAGTTCTTTTTGTGTTGTGACCGTTTAGATTTGAATCTCTGACCTCTGATTCATAATCAGGGTTTTGAGTTTTTTTCTTTTTTTTTTCTACTTGGTTGTTAACTACTCTGTCCCGGATCTGAAACAGTCCTGGACAAGGAGGTATCAGACCTCTCGGCTGGAGTTATATAGCCCTGCTGTTAATGTTGAAGTCATTTGTATTTTCTGTCTCTGTTACTGCAGTTCCTATGTGGTTTCTTTTGTGAGTATGCAGACCTTTTTTAAAGATTAACCAGAATAATCAATTTTCACTTGCTTCTATCTGCTGGACCACTTTCTCTGGCCATTGGCCGGGCTTAGTTTATTTGTCCTTATTGATTTAAGCCAGGCAGCCAGTGGAGGAATGGAGTAAAGGCTACATACACCATATGTGAGTCATTTGAGATGCCACTGGAGTTTTGTAGGTATGAATAGCAAACTAGTCTAGGTGTTATCTCAGAACGGACCTGAGTGTCATATGGCCAGAGCAGCCAAACCAAGGATGCTGGTTTGTTGTGAAAGATTTAAGGAAGAGACGAATGGAGTGGTAGATTAGTATATCTTAGCTCCTTTTCGCTCCTGTTTTTCTTAATATCCAAATCCTGGTCAAGGTTCTGTAGCTGTTGTCAGATCAATGGAATACATTTTGGATTTGGACTCCCTGTACCCCGGTTGTCCCAGGGCGTCCCTTATTAGAGCCACAGATCAATGCAGTAACAGTCCACACGTTCTGACTTGCAGGGTGCCAGGGAGCCTGAGGCAAAGCATGTTCACCTGTCTGTTCTGCTAGGCAACTTTAAAGGCTCAGGATCTATAGGCTCAACCCACCAGAGAACTGCTTATTTAAAGACTCAGTCAAACCAAATTGTTCATATTGTTTTTATGCCCTCCAATCAATTCTGAACTAATCGGTATTATAATGAAAGTAACATAACTTTTGGCGTTGTAACTGGACAATGAAGACAGATTCTGGCTGTATTTCCTGGTTTGTATGGTAGGGAAATCTTCATGGCAACCGAGGAATATTGTGTGTAATACAAGAATTACATTGCACCTTAACAGCCGAGACCAGCAAAGGGCGTAGCGCTGCCAGTGGCCTCAACGCTTTTCAAAATGTCAAATTAAGGTCGATCAATGTCTTATTATGGCTTTACTGTTATACCGGGAATGGCAGACAGATCTACTCTATTTGGGCCAGGTAATCATGACACTTCAGAAGGATGTTCAGTGGACAGGTTTTTATTCCCATTGATGCAGCCAGAATGCTGATCAGATAAATGTATAAAAGCCCTATAATATATGCCCTCTATGGTACTCTTCATACTGTAGCACCAACCTGACTGGAGAGGTAGGTTCCAGCCTTGCCAATGAGGAAAGCTTACTGCAATCTTCAACTCTCATTTATCTGGTATGAGATGTGATAAGTCTCTGCCATCAGATGTGATAAGTTTCTGTGTTTACATTTTGTCACTATTAGGATTTTTTTTTTCCTAATGGTGACAAGCAGTTGTCACAAAGTACTTTTCAAAAACAACCAGCCTGAAATGCTGAAAAGCAAGCAACAACAGTGTTGAAGCACAGTGGCTAGGAAAAACTCCCTAAGAGAGGCCAAAACGAAAGAAACCTAGAGAGGAACCTGGGTTGGAGGGATATGATAGGGGATGATGCTTAATAATTACCCTATTCTAATTAAGATGGTTACCACCATGGCAGAGTGATATTGTTGTGATTAGGGGTTAAATGAATTCACTTCTGCATTACAAAAGGAAAATATAAATGGGTAAACTATTCTAAATTAATATAGGAATAGTTCATAAGACTGATGACAATGCAGTCGGGCAAACTAACTAGTCAAACACCAAATGCAATATGACAAATCAATATGTAAACATGGTTAAACAGAGTTTCTGTTGGCCAAATTCAGATGCTTCCCTCTTCATCTGGATATTTCTCATCATTCAGAATAGACGTTAGGAAGACTGATGATTGCTTTATCAAAACCTAGAGCTGTCCAGATGAATTTTGTCTGTATTAAAAATGGCCAATGTCAACAAAATTATGATCTACTTCCTGCAGATTGTGCCCCAAAAATGTATAGTTTGAAATTCCCCCTGTTCGTAAGTCAGTGAAGCAGGCCTTTTTGTTTGCATTCATTTCATAATGCATTTAGAAAGATAGAGGATAATTTATGCTGAATGAGCAGTAGACCAGATTCAGATAAGTCAGAGGTAAAAAATACAATTATCATAGGAAGTGGAGAGGAAAATGTGAAGATTGATCAAAGGTTTTACCCATCATGTTTTATAGATGCAGCAAATAAAATCATGTGTATGGGCTCCTTGTAGACCACAACTCCAAGGTTTGACCCCAGTTAAAGGTACTGATCTGTCATCAACAGGCCTAGCCATGAGTACTGTCTGGTACTCTCTCTAACTTATTGTAAGCCTCTTCGGCCCTGGCAGACAACCCAACAGTTGTAGCTTTGATCCCAGTGCAGCAGGGAACCATTCACCCTCCCCTCCTGTCAAAGGGAAAAGCAAACGAATATTGGTCTGGACAGACTGCCACGGTCACTAAAATGAATGCACGTGCTCGATTGTACGATGTTGGCAGTTCCTCTTACTGCCGTGGTGTTGACAACTTGCCCTTTGTCAAATTAAATCTCTGTTGCTAGTGAAGCATAAACATTGTTATTTTAAAAAATCTATATCAGTACCAACACACAAGTTTAGATTTTCTACCATTTCGTTTGAATATATTGATGAATGTATTTATTGATATCCCAATATCTTGTATTTACAATTGTCTGTCATACAGCATATTTATGTAATCGTAATGGTTTGTATTTTCACAAGTGTTGCTATTACAAGCGTTGCTATATTTAAATGTTTATCTCATGTTAGTTGATCATGTTGATCTATGCCTGTGGCCTTCATTGGGCCTGACCTGTTGGACATGTTTTCTCTAGTGTTTTGGTTTGGCAGAGACATTTGAGTACAGGGAGTGTCGCTTCATTCCTCTTTAAACGTTTGTTCACTACTATTGCTGCTGATAGGGAAAGGCAGGGCTACATGGCTATGAAAACAGCCCTGAGCAAACACCTTACCATAGTATCATTAGGACTGATTAACAACCCGTTCTCACTGTCTCCATGCCTCACGTGTTACAGAACAAACACTGATATTTGCTTGCCTGGTTTTGAAATGACCATGTTATTCCATGTATTCTGACAATGTGGCTATAACAGTTCAACCAAGGTATGTGATTCATTTTGAGTTCCACAACCTGTTTGGTCTGCTTTTGTTCCTCCTCGACTTAAATATGGAATTACTTGGAATTACTTTGATAATTTCAAGCGAGGATGAAGTGAACCACAAGCTAGTTATGCATTTGGGGGGGAAAAAAAACAACGTCTGACATTTTAGCTTGTTCATGTCTCTCATATAAAATCTGGTCGTAATGATGGATTTAAGGAAACGTTACTGTCATTGTATAATATGTATTAGCATCACTGTTATGCCAGTCATCAGGGGAGGGCCGTAACCCCATGTAGATAAGGGCCAGACAGGGCCACTTAGTAAGAAACCATGAGGAAACAGGCTTCAACATTAAGGACCCATATTTAAGTGTTCTGTTGTGTTGTTTTTTAACGGTCACAACAACCCACAGCTCTCCTCTCTTAGGCAGTCGAGTCACCAGCTGTTTGAGCAGGGGAGGTAGAATGGTAATGTCCGGTATGCGTCCTGCTTCTCTGTGGAGCGTGCTTTAACATGCACCAGGACTCCACACCGTCTGTGATCTGTCTGACACTACCCTCCCCGATGACCATGAGACTGTGGGTCTCCTGGGGAGCTGAATGATGAAATGGCGACGAGTCGGAGATTAGTGTTGCGTATTTGAGCTAACACCCAGGTAGTGAAATAATATCCGACATCTCTCGGCCTAGCAGGCAGGGCTTCTGAAGACGTTATGGCTGTTGATGACTGTTGAGAACAACCGAGGGTTTACACAACAGTGGTAATGAGCCCTGCTCCGTAGGTTATTACCAAACACAGACCTGTATGGGATACCCTGCTACAGGGTCCTGATTGGCTAAGTGTGTTTGATAGGGGCTGATGATTGGCTGACTTGTTTATAGGACACGCAGCAGGCTTGGTTAATTGGTTGTTTTTCCCTGGCCTGTCTGTCTGCTCATGACAGTTGGTTGTCCTGAGAGGGAAGTCCTTGATCCAGGTGATTATCACCAAGAGGCCTCTTGTCTGTTTCATCGCTATGCAACTGTTCTTTGGCGTGCAATCCCCCACACAGCCTGTCTGACACAGCCACCGCCTTTTTTGCATGCGTTTCTCACACAGACGCTCATGCACGCACGCACCCACGCACCCACGCACCCACGCACCCACGCACGCACGCACGCACGCACACACAGACTATCATGCACATAGCAGTGTTCACATCCGTCATTTTCAAGACGCCCCCTTAACAGTTCCCTTGCCTTGATGTCTCAACACCAGTTCTGAGAAAATCTTCATAACGTTCAGCTCCTTTGCGAAGATATGACCTAGGCTGTTTCATGTTTTTGTAGGTTGAATGCAATGTACAAATCCTCATTACGGAGGGCTTATTCAATAACAGACTCACTAGAACCTTTGCTTTGTTTGTAGATGGCTGTTGCAGAATTTGCCTGACCTGTTAATCAGTGCTTTGTCATAGAGGATGTTGGCTGTTGGTCTGCCGAATAGCTACAGTTGAAGTGTGTCTCGGAAAAAGACTCATCTCTCTTCTCTTTATACAGTTCCAACAGTCAGTCTCAGCAGAGGTGAAGGCCCTCGGCAGAAGCTCCTACAGGCTGTGTGTCGACGGGCCCCTGATCATACGACAGGCGCTTCACCCTGAGGCCTCAAAGAAGGTACAAGAGGCCCTTGATAACGTAACATTCCATTTAGGAGCCATTTTTATAAAAAAATGTATACTGGCCCCTATTCCCTAAAAGTTTTTCTACCATATATTTATGTTAATTGTATTACGTGCTGCTGTTTCTAGAACATAAGTGTTTCATAAAGGTGAAGGATGCACAATTCTATAATTTAGTCTACATAATGAGCCTTTTAGGTGTTCCTATCTGGGCCGAGCACTTGACCTTTAACCGAGTGTGGGTTGTTCTTCCTGGGCCTTGACTAGCAGTATTTCTCCTATGGTTGTCTTGTGTTGAACAGTAACATGTTATAATCTGCACAGGAATGTTTGCTATTCATGTCCTGTCGTCTTTCTCATATTCATCTTGCCTTCTTTCTTCACCTCTTTATGCCACTGATCCTTTGCTCTCCCCTACTTTGTATCACTTTAATTGTCCCTTCTGTTCAAGTCATCTGTCTATACACTCTAGTTCTATTCAGTGAATGCTGAATGGGCTTAATGACTGATATTCCTGTTTCAGAACCTGGTTCTGCCAGAGTGTTTCTACTCTTTTGTGGACGTGAGGAAAGAGTTTCACAAATGTTGTCCGAACGCTGGACCGGTCCAGGACCTTACACTGCCCGCCATGCTGGAATGTATGTCAGGCTCATATGAAATATAATTTCAATAAACATATTGCTTCCTGTACTTCTAAGCCTGACTAATGTGTTTGTGTGTAGATGTGTGTATCCCAGAGCTGCCCCTGTCAGAGCAGGTGACTGGGGTGAAGGAGGTGAGGAGTATGGTCCAGCTGTCCTTGCACATCCTGGCTGAACCCTACAGTAAGTCTGTCTCTGTCCCCCTCTGTGTTAGCCCCATCCTGGCTGAACCCTACAGTAAGTCTGTCTCTGTCCCCCTCTGTGTTAGCCCCGTCCTGACTACACCTGTGCCTGCTCATGCTGGGTGGTTAACAAGAATGTAGCAATGTGCTGAACAGGCTAGACCTGTTGATCATGAAGCACCACCAAACAGAGAAGGGCTAAAAACTTGACTTGTTCTGTTTAAATCCAAGTCATTTTGAAGGTTTTTTAAAATATTTTTTGTAAATTCGTCTGAATCTCTTGCAGAGCACACATTTTCCTGCTTTGAAGCTGTGAAGGTCAAGTTTGAATCCGGAGCATGGTATGTTTATTCTCAGCACACTAACTTACTGTTACCTCCCTCCAACATTAGGTTATGTGTGGCCACACCTCTTTACTAAACCTGTTGTTTAGTTTTGACTGTAGTTGGGGCCTAAGTGTCCCTCCCCTGTCCAGAGCCAGCCTCTTAGTATTGATTACAGCAACAAGGAAAACCACAAGCGTGTCATTAAACCACTCCAACTTTGCCATCAAGTACTTAACTGGCTATCCAGTAGCAGTGCATAAATCCCACTTTGGTGTCCAATACCCATTGCCCTGACAACCCCTGGCATTTAGTGTGTGAGTATTAAGGTGGCGTGAAGTAGACTGTTATAAGACATGCATTCCAATTTGTAACATGTCTCTACTGAAGGCAACCTACTAAGATCATTAGATTTTTAACAATATAGACCCACCTTTTAATTTTATTTCCAGTATCTTCGGAGTTTCTGTACATGCCCCTTTGTCTGTCTGTATCTTTCCTGCAGCAGTAAGACTGAACCAGTGGACAGTGAGACGGTGATCAGAGCTAGGGGGTTGCCATGGCAATCCTCTGACCAGGACATCGCCCGCTTCTTCAAAGGGCTCAACATCGCCAAGTGTGTTTCAGTCATTCATATCCTGTGAAGCCTGGTCTGCTCTCTGACGCATGCAAGATATTTTACATGGGAGTTGTTTCTAGATGGGGGTGAAATTGTGCTCACCTTTCCTTCCAACACTTTGCAGGGGTGGCGTTGCCCTCTGTCTGAACGCTCAGGGCAGGAGGAATGGCGAGGCCCTGGTTCGTTTCATTAACCAGGAGCATAGAGACCTGGCCCTGGAAAGACACAAACACCACATGGGAAGCAGATATGTTGAGGTCAGCCTCCATACAATACTGTTTTTATGACCGATAACCGTCAGCACGTAATCTTCAGAATCACAGCCGATTCAAACCAATGACTCCCTTTCCAAAGACCCACAATGGCATTTGTTAAAGCCGTTTTGAGCTAAATGCCTTAAATAACTAATTTTCTTTATTTCTATCAAGATGTTGTATAATGTAAATAACATTTGTATGATTAACATTTATTGGAATAAGACTCATCAGTAGCAACATTCATTAAATTAATCCCAGGGTACATGGGTACAGAAATGACAAAACATCGATACAGGCATTGGACGATTGTAGTATATTAATATCAGCTGTCGTATCGGCCCATAGTTTTCTTACTGGAGCGTCCATAAACACACCTGTGTCTAAATACTTCTGATCCATTACAGTGGCTCCCTAGGTCATGCTACAAATGTAAATTGCTTATTTGAGCTTTAAATGTGTATCATACAGGTGAAACTGAATCTCGGTGCATGTCACATGGTCTTGGGAAACCCATTTTCAGCCGCTGAAAGTCTCCTCTCATCCTCACAGGTCTACAAAGCCACAGGAGAGGAATTCCTCAAGATTGCTGGAGGTCAGATTTCAGCCCCCCCCCCTCGATCGACTTCTCTTCCTATGGAGAGTTCATTTAGAAAGATCCAGTTCTAGTGTGTGGTGGTCTAGTGTTCTATGACCGGGCTTCATCCTCTTATATCTGACTCAAGACAGACTACCCTCTTCCCCTGATGAAGGCCCCTGTGAGGAGCTGAGTCTGTAGACTAAAGGGGTTCTCCATGTTCCTCTGCATTGCTCCCCTCTGGCCGCTGATCCTGGGGGAATGAAAGGCGCTTTGTGAGCTTCACCCCCCTCCCCTTCTCCCTCACCCCTTAGAGGCTAGTTGGTGGAAGGTAACTTTACCCCTGTCTGACAGCATCTCACCTGTTCCCTGCTGCCTCCCAGGGGGAGAAGGGCCAGCGGCCAGTGGAAGGTCCAGCTCAGGGACACACAAAAGGGGTGTGAAGAGACAAAGGGAGGGCGCTGGGCCCCTGGACCACAGAGCACACTTGATACAAGAGAGAACATGCGGAGATGAGTTGGAACAGATAACTAAGGTTCTGTCCCAAATGGCACCATTCCATCCTCAGGGGTGGCAGGTAGCCCAGCGGTCTATCCTTAACAGAAAGGTTGCTAGAACTGAGTCCTCTGGCTGGCAAGGGGATGTTTTTGGGGCAAGGCTGTAACCCTCAATTTTGCCCTGAGTGCTCCCGGTGACAGCCTCCCACACCTCTGTCTTGGAAGGTTGGGTGAAATGCAGAAGTCTCCAGCCTTCCTGTTACGCAAGAGCAGCAGTCCCTGTCCATTTTGCTAAATAAATCTGAAACTGACTGTCTGACTATCTGACTGTACTGAAATCTCGGTCTTGTAGGACCTATGGTGACTCTTCTCCTTATTTGAATGTCTAGACTTGTGGATTTATTATACATTTATTGTTACCAAAAAGCAACGTCAACTCCTCCGATCCACTATGATGGAAAATGTTCACTCCATTATCTCAGTATTCTCTGCCTTTGTGTGACTTTAGGCACATCCAATGAGGTGGCACAGTTCCTGTCCAAGGAGAACCAGATAATTATCCGTATGAGGGGCCTTCCCTTTACCGCCTCTCCCCAGGACGTGTTGACCTTCCTGGGTACCGAGAGCCCTGTGACGGACGCCACTGAGGGCCTACTCTTCGTTAAGTACCCTGATGGGCGGCCAACCGGCGACGCCTTCGTCCTCTTCTCCTGTGAAGAGTATGCCCAGAATGCCTTGAAGAAACACAAGCAGATCCTGGGGAAGCGTTACATCGAACTGTTTAGGAGCACGGCAGCTGAGGTCCAGCAGGTATGTTATAGTACAGTCCCTGTTCTCTTTGGGGTAGATATTCATAGCGCTGTTCTGAGGTGATACAACTGCCTTTGGAGAATGCTATTGGTGTTCTTATAAGAAGGTGCCAAGGAAGCATTTAGAAAATTAAGCTTAACTCAAACAGTTTGAGTTCTTCAAACCAAAGCACACTCTTAGGTAGGCTGGGATATTTTACCCGCTACCATCTACAGAAGCTAGAGGCTACATTGCAAGGTAAAAATCACTAGCCGTTTTCATAAACAGGATGGTCTAGTTAGCTGAAAAGTACTTCAACCCAGCTGGGTTTTGGATAAAGTTATTTTTTCAAAATAAGAAAAGAATACATACCAAAGGGTTGGCAAGAGGAAAGTGTGAATGGGGGAAAAATGGTAAAATCCACTGCATCTATATTTATGAGGTATCAGCTTGTTTTTGTTTTGCTTAGGTATGTGTAACTTCTGTCCTTCAGAAAGGTTCCTTATTCCTGATTTCTCCTTGATCATTGCTGTAAATGAATAATCTTACCTGGTAAAATAAGGGTTATAAATGTATTATGTAGTCTTATTATTTGTTAATGCTTGCAATCTCAATTAGAGAGAACTGTAGATTAATGTATTCAGATAATACTGAGGTCCAACATTAACTGAGTAATAAGTTGTCAGTGGTTAAGGATTTCTGTGGAAAGGGGAAGGTAGAAAAACTTCAGCTTCTGTAATCCCCACAGAATGCATTTCTTGTGAAATGTTTTGTGAGGGTTGACATGACTACAGCGTTGGACATGACCGTAACACTTCTTGGTAGCAGGGTGCTGGTGTTGACAGCATCTGGGAGTTTCAGTGGAATAAAGAAAAAAGGTTTCATGAAATCAAATCTGGTGCAACACAACGGCTCTCAAATCATTGATGATTATCTGACAAGCAATATTTTGACTTTTGCCCCCTCTGTTAGGTCCTGAATCGGTACATGTCCACCCCTCTGATCTCCACACTGCCTACCACTTCCATGCTCCCTGTTCCAGTTCTGGCCACGCCCCCTTTCTTGGCCACCGCCAGCACACGAGACTGTGTCCGTCTGCGAGGTCTACCTTACACCGCCGCCATAGAAGACATCCTGGAGTTCATGGGAGAGCACACCGTTGACATTAAGCCCCACGGAGTTCACATGGTGCTCAACCAACAGGTGAGCTTCTGGAACACTCCTCTGGTCCAGGCAGATTGACTGGAGGGACTGGAAAGGCGTATGCAGTATGCAGATTTAAGGAGTTGATAACACGGGTGTCAATTTTCTTTAATAATAACAACGTTCAAAGCTAACTCCAGCCTTCAAGTTCTACTTAGAGTACGCATTCGTCCGCACTTGTTTTTACCTGGGACTAAAACATGTGATGATGGGGCCACTCTTGGGCCTGTAAGTGGCTAGAATGGGCACTAGACCGCCCTTGGCCGTTCCAATGGTCTTCTGACCTTTCTCTCCAATCTCCAGGGTCGTCCCTCGGGTGACGCCTTTATCCAGATGAAGTCGGCTGACAGGGCTTTTATGGTTGCCCAGAAGTGCCATAAGAAGATGATGAAGGACCGTTATGTGGAGGTGTTCCAGTGTTCTACAGAGGAGATGAGTTTCGTCCTGATGGGAGGGACACTGAATCGCAGCGGCCTGTCCCCACCTCCCTGCAAACTGCCCTGTGAGCATCTGTCCATAGACATTCCCCTGTCACTAACACTAGCCCAATATCTCCGCCCTGTGAACTCATCCGGTCACTGATTAACACATTTTGTTTTCATCTTTTTTGTTTTATGGTAGTGCACCTTGGAAGTGAGGTGTAGATGGGGTGCTTCTCAAGCTGGGGACGGCTAAAACAGGCTTTTGTTCTTTTAGACCAGTGTTTCTCAGCCTTGCTCCTGGGCGCCCCCCTGCCCTGCATGTTTTACTTCTCTCCCTGCTCTGTCGCATCTGATTCAAATGATCAGCTCATTATCAAGTCCTTCATGAGCTACATCAGGTATGTTAGGGCAGAGAGAGTTCTTAAACAGGTGGGCAGGGGGGCGTCCAGGGGCAGGGTTGAGAAACACTGTTCTATAGGATATGTCCTCCATGTTAATTGTGCAATACAGCACCCCCGTTAAAACCCTTTAGCCTGGTTTGATGTCATACTCAGGGGTGTGTCTGCCTTTCTATAGTAGTGCACTTTGCTCTACATGCGGTTCATTATCTGGACTAGTTGGTAGATTAGATTCCTGTTATCACCCAGAGTGCAGTGCAGCTGCCTATCGTCACCATTGGCTGTTATGAATTATTCCTTGTGTCCTATTGGCTATTACGAATTGCCACCCTTGTAGCTGTTTGTCCCTGTGCTAGCCTCTATTTCTGCATTATGGGCTTTCTGTTTGACAGGTTTTTCTTCATTGACCTTGTCTGTGACCTAAACTGTAATCTGGCTGGCTGGAGCCGCAGTTATGGAGGTCCCTCTTACTCAGGTTGCTGTGTAGGATAGTGGAGTGTTCCTGGTCTGTGGCAATATGAGGCCAAAATCCCGGGATACAAACCAGAAGCACCCATAATGATGTGATCATTTAGGCGAGGGTATATCTAGCCACTGAAAGAAATGACTAGCATTGATCTAATGTGTTTTGGTATGAAGCCAAATCTAAACTCTCATTCCTTCAGGAAGTTTTCTTGTGCAAGGAATGCCCACACTTTGGGCTGGCGAAGTGCTATTTTACGATTTTTTTTTTTTGTTCCTATTTGACACTAATCAATTAAAAGGTACAGGGGTAATGTTGTAGCGTCTTGAGCCAAATGGCACCAGATTGATGAAGGGAGTATGCCTGTAAAGTTGCAGCCCACCCCCAGTCCACCACCATGGTATGTAGCTGCTCTGTTAATCAGTCACTAAGCAGGGTGACCCAGAGACCAGTACAGTCTGTTGGTGTGTAAACACTGGCTACCTCAGTAATGTTTATGTTGTAGGGTTAGGCAGAACCAAGGGCACACCTGAACTGTGTAATTGACTATAAAATATATTTTTGATTAGCAACCCCATCAATGCCTGGGACATGATGGTAATGGAGTTTTGAATAAGGGCTGTTCATTTAAATTTACAAAAACACTTACTTGGCAACCCCGAAACATTTTAAGAAATGAACCAGAAAGAAACAGTTGTAATTGTTCTGGTTAGTCTGTCAGGCCTAGTAGCTAATTTGCATCATCTAGTTAGTGTTAAATTATTTTGGTAAATGTTCTCCAAATGTTACCGATCACCTCACATTGGTACTTGGCATAATGGTGCAACTTGTCTTTGTGTATTGTGGGACAGAATAGTCGATCTAAACACGGTAGATGCTTTGTTCTGGAGTAATGAAGGTGGCAGCCAGTGACCTTTTGTACAGATAGTGGCTGTTGAGGATGGGCTATGAATTCATGTGTTGTAATGGTCAGGATTAACTAGGAGATCTTTTGAGTTGATGACCGTTACATGCACTGGTTTGCTTTGTCTGTTATGGCTGTAATGTTGTTTGCCTACTTGAGGTTTGGTAGATGGTCACTAGGAATTTGACCAAAGTAACATCTGAGCCCTTATTCTCAAGAGAGTTTTGGAGTTTCCTGAAGTGCTACAAAAAGAAACATTCCCCTATAGCACACATACCCCATCAGCTCTGTCTGTGTCCTTATTCATGATGGAACTGTGGATCAAGCTCCCTGTGAGAACCTCAATATGTTGTCCCATGTTCCAAGACATCCAGAAGGTCCGTCTTTGATCTCATGGTTTGCTTGTTTATGTGCAAAAGCCCCAACCTGTGAATTTGAAAACAGCAGGGGTAACAATACAGGTATTTGAAATAACACCGGAGATGTTGACCAGTGGGCTTCCGGTCTGGGCCAACATAACAGGGCCAACAGGGGAATTCTAATGTATGTGAACAAAACTGCTGACAAAAATGCAGTGAAATCTAGTGAAGAACTAGCTGTGATGAGGCTGCAGTTTTCTAAGCGCCTCCTAATTTGGCTGAAACCGTTCCTCTCACGAAACGTCTACCAGCAGTTGTCAGTTGTCAATGAACTCTTATCTTGAGGCTGTTGATGTGAGGTTTTCAGTGTGTTGAACGGTTGTTGATCCAGTGATCTAGTCTGCAGTATCTGACCCTATGCCCTCTGTCCAGGTCTGTCTCCACCAGCCTATGCAGCGTTCCCTTCTCCTGCCCTGCTTTCTGAGGCTGCCCTGTACCAGTCGCCTCTACTGTCCACCTCAAGAACCCCCCAGCCCACGCACAGCCCCCACCCCACCCCCACCCTGGCGTACTACCCCCCACAGCACCACCCGGCACAGCTATACATGAACATGAATATGAACTACACTGCGTACTACCCCAGGTGAGCAGCGACACAAACTCCTCCGAATGCTTCCCTATGTCAGTGGCTGGATGGTGCCACTGACATAGGGAATGGAGGGGGGGCTCGATGGGGGGCTGTTTGAATAGCGGAATATGGCTCTTGGAACTGAATCGTGACCGTGAAATGTGAGCACGCTTCAAAGTGCCATGTTTACATCGTAGATATTTTTGGCTTTGGAACGAAGTGTGAACCTGAATGTCCAACATGCATTTCTTCCCTCCCTCCCTCTCTCTCTCTCTCTCTCCAGCCCCCCCGTCTCTCCCTCCACCGTGGGGTACTTTGCTGCTCCCCCAGGGTCTGTAGCCTCAGCATTAGCAGCTCAGCAAACCCATGCCGGATCACCCATGATGCCCCAGCATGGGGCTCTTGTCAGGATGCAGGGTCTGCCCTACAATGCCGGGGTCAAAGATATCCTTGGCTTCTTTCAGGGATACCAGGTCAGTATACCCCACCAACCTACCCTAGTGCCTGTGCCTTATGTTATCAACTATACCTGGAGAAATTGACCTCCTTTAAATTGTATTTTTGTACAATTGCTTAAACTATCTTCCCTACCCCATGTAACCAGTTGTCTGAATATTTACTGGCTAATAGTCAGTCATTCAGCATAAACAGTATATATGCTCATATTAGCTATCCGGATGCATTATTGCAACACAATCCATAAAACTGCGACCTATTTCATAAGGAACATATGAACATGAGCTCTCTTCTTCTCTTGCTTTTCCCCTCATTGGCTGCCTGACTGAGTAGGAGAGGTGAGTCTCCTGAAGGCTGAATGCCCTGTCTCTCTGTCCACTGACTGACTAGTCTGGGTGGGTGTGTTAGCGGTGCTGCCCCAGGATACAGGCGTGGTGACGGGGCTGGGTGGGTGTGTGTGTTAGCGGTGCTGCCCCAGGATACAGGCGTGGTGACTGGACTGGGCTGGGTGGGTGTGTTAGCGGTGCTGCCCCAGGATACAGGCGTGGTGACAGGGCTGGGTGGGTGTGTTAGCGGTGCTGCCCCAGGATACAGGCGTGGTGACTGGGCTGGGTGGG
>JACXGJ010001502.1:0-16347 GCA_016801105.1 Esox niger | reverse complement strand
TGAACCTCTAATTTCATCCTGATGTTATACTTCTTGTATCTGGATCCATTGAGTTTGTTTTGCCATCTGAATGAGTTCTGGGCAGCGTTAGGGTGAGACATTTGTCTGAGACATGGAGGACTGGTGTCCACACCATGTGGAGTTGGTTTTTGTGTTCAGGTGGGTTGTTTGGGATTTGTCTGCTGTATCTACATTGTAGTATGTCTATGTCCAAGACAATTGTGTGTATGTAGGTTTTCAAAGCAATATTTGTGTGGTTTTTTAAATGCTATACTGAGTTCCCTGTCTGACTGTGAACATCATCATACTGTAGTACGCTCCTGAAGACTACAGCAGCATGGTTCAGATGAGTCAGGATCAGGCCAGGAGTCTGATCCAGCCCAAAGAGTGGCTCTGTCTGTAGGGACACTCCCAAGGTAAGTAGTGTACCTCTGTCTTTCCCTGTACCTCACATGGTCCCCCCGTCCGCCTGCCCGTCTGGCTGCCCGTCTGCCCGTCTGCCTGCCTAACACCAAATCAACAATGTGCTCCAGAGTAAATCTTTCTCTCCATTGCTTTCCTCCAACTATCTGTCTTAACTTTTTGCCCTGATTGTGCTAACCTAGTGGTTTTGGGTTAATTAACACATCACTAACCTGCTCTCACGTCCTATGATCAGGTGTTGATTTTGGACCGAAGCTTTTTTTTAAAAGCATGTGTTACAAGGAATTGCATTGGCCAGTGGTTTGTGTTCATGGACCCCACTAACTTGACTGGTCTGATCAGTGCAGGATCTCGTCACTCCTTTGGCTGACTGGTGCCCCCTGGTGTTAGGATGGTGCTAATGACGTGCTGTAGTTGGTATATCCCAAATGTCCTCCCCCACCACTCCCTTCACCCCTTGTCCACCTTTTGTGGTTTTTCACCTCCAGCTCCAGCCGGACGCCATCCTTGTGTTGTATAACCTCAGTGGCCAGCGTAGCGGTGAAGCCCTGGTCACCTTCCCCAGCGAGGAGATGGCCAGGCGTGCCGTGGCAGAGCGTTCCAACCACCCCCTGTCTGGTCACCCTGTCCGCCTGCTGGTCTGCTGTGACTGACCATGGTCGGCTGGTCATGACTGGAGGGAAGAGTTAAGGACCACAACCCTGCTAGACCTTCTGTGTCTCCTTTTGTCTCTTCCAACCTGAACCACCCATCACTACTGACAGACTGACCACCCTCCACCCATCACTACTGACACACTGACCACAGCTAAAACACACCCCTTATCCAAAAGCACTATGTACACTGATTTTATGATGCAAAAACACATTTCCCCTGATTTTAGCCTAATGACCACTAGTATAAATGTTCATAGCTAAAACCATCCCTAGGCCCCCCTGTAACTATACTGTATGTTTGCATACTCCTTGCATGGTATGCTTTCAGTGCTGTACAGTTTAATGATTACAAAAGCCATATGTTTCCTTGACCGGACACTAGTACTGTATAGCAGGAGGGAAATCAAACTTGCTCCTCTACACACGGCATGTCTTCTGTAGAACTAGATGACCAGGTCACTAAGTATGTTAGTCCGAGCTACAGTAACACGCTGGATGATTTACTTATTGACAGCTACTTGTGATGTTTGTTTTTGCTGTAAAAAGCATTTATGCATGTATGGCACAATGCCATTCGGTCTAGAATATGTCCAAGCACTGTCATGTTTTTCCTTGTCTTTGCTACAATCAAAGATTGACTGTCTTTTACCACTACTGTAATTCACTAGCATGATGAATATTGAATATTTTGTTTGATCCAAAAAAAAGTTATTCAGAAATGTAGATTTATGTTATTTAAATGTGAAAGAGTTGGCTGCTGGTCTCCTTTCCTTTATACTTTATTTGCTTCTCCATCCTCTCCTTAGACACCCCAGATGTTTCACATTTTAGTTGTATCTCCAAACTAGTGCAGCTGATATTGCCTATTGAAGGGCTTTGATATTAATTGACTAATTGATCTACTCTAGTATGCTAGCTCTTGCATGGATAGATGGAATGGCTGGGGATCATGAAGAGGTTTGGAAACCAATGCCTAAGAGACTAGTAAACATGCAAACAGTGATCGTGTCGTGTACGGTCCACTCCAAAATTTGTCCTACAAGAATGTATAAGTATGTGTGAAAACCATCACCTATGATTGAGTTTGCATGAGTGGGTAAAAACCTTTAAGGAGAGTAGATCTTGTAAAATAAATGCTGGTCTTATGTAGCATGCTTTTGATTCTACCTTGTTTTGGACTGTCAAAATGCTGCATGAGTTGTTCCTGTGACTAGGCTGCTGGGAACACAAATGCCTTATGTTTCTTCTTTGCTGTGCCTACATTACCCAGAGTGCAATACCAGCCCCCTCAGAGGCTAGGCTGACCTCTGGTGGCAGAGGGGACATTTTTGTTTCTTTTAAGCAAGTTTGAGCCTTAACTTGTATGAATTTAGAATGACTGTGTAAATGAAATAAATGAAACTTGATATTGCCCCAGTGTTAACAGCTTTGGTTTGTTCTGAACCGTTCCTTTTATTGAATAAGTGATTAAGATGAGGTAGTATGTACAGTAGTCGGTGATATGACTGATTGTGCTAATTCACAAATAAGGACAGTAGTTCCCCATTTGCCCTTGGAACCTCCATTTCTGCATTCACATGTTTTCACCATTTGTACAAGTATCCTAAAACTATAGGAGTGACTATTCAAAGCAGTAGGGGCCAATCAGATGTGTTTTATTGTCTTTAAAGAAAAACCACATAGTAACAAGGTAAGATGACCCCGTCAACTTTTTTTTTGCTGCCAGTTGAGTTCAAATATCATTTGTTTTACAATATAAAAAATAATTTTCACATTTTATTTACAAACTCAGTGTAACTAAATGACATCTAATTCAAAAATAGTGGTAGGGAAGCCTTCAGATTACTTACAGACAGTTCATAGTTTGAGTTGTTGTATTACGTTGAGTATGTTTGGGGTAGAGATGCCGCATTTGTGGTTAATTCTTTGTTTATAAAGAATTCAGATCAAACAAGAGAATTATTTGTATGATTTTGGAACCACTGACATTTCAGTTTAGTGCAGTAAAATGTACCAATTAAGTACTTTACAAAGTAATTAGTATACTTACATGATTGGACATAGAACATTGGTTTAAATAATTGTTGATGTATTTAAATGCTTTTTAATGAGTACATAACCAGAACGGCCGTTATCTGGTTTTTCGGTTTAATGAAGCCCACCTAAAATATTCAATCCAGGTGAGGGGGCTTACCCAACTAGTTCAGAAAAATTTCACATTCCGTTCCATTCACATTTATTAAATGCCAACTATATCTATTGTCCTTTATAGCTGTTAACCCAGTTTTAACAAACCTCTTTTTAAGCAATTGATCTTAGGGGGCTGTCTTTCCCTGTGTTGCGCTTATTAGTTTCATTCAAGTCGAGAATGGATCCTAAAGTTGATGAGTTCGTTGATTTCTTCATGAGTATTTCTATATTGCTACTCTGAAGTAACCAACTAGGGGACCAAAATAAACTGGCCTAGTACCTTGGTCTGTAGTGGCACATACGCTTTCACAAAGAGTTCAATTCTATCTAATGCACATTGCAGTAGATTTTGCAGCATGTCAATCTGCCACACAAACTGGCTTTTCAATTATCACACAGTCGAGTTTACCATGAGTGGAGCTTGGAATAGAATACCTAGTGCGTGGCAGTCGCCCAGTGCCATAACTGCTTAATGGTGAAAGGTGACTGGCAAGAATCATGCAAGTGAATGTTTGCCAAAAACAGGGGACAAGTAATGGGGGATCTGCTGAAGGACATCCAGGTTTTGTCACAAAAGGCATATTGTAGAAGGGAACTAATGGTGCCTAGCCCATTACTGGATGGCTTTACCTAACGAACATGCCACTGAATGTTCATTTGGGCTCTTTCACAGGCTCGGTCACAGTTAGGAAGAATGATGTAGTATATGATACTTTATATTCATATGTGGATGACTGTGCAGCCCTTAGTTTCTGTTTAATAAATTAATAACCATTGATAAGAGAGTACTATACCATTGCTGGGGTCATCAGTTCTTTGCACATTACAAATGTTTTTCTTAAAGACCAAGAAACAAATAAATAGTTGGGTATTTTTTTATTTTTGTTAATACACTACTGTATGAGCCTAATAATGCAAGGTATTCCCTTTGAATCGTTTCAAAAAGCACTGCAGTCTTCAAAAATTACAAAATATTTTTAAAATACAAAATGTACATGAAATGACAATACACAGTTCCGTAAACATCAGCTATAACCTGCATTTCCCTTTAATTTACAATTCCCCCACCATTAGGAATGACATCCATTTCAAAGTATCAAAAATAGAGTTTTCTAAAGTTAGACTCGATTGCTTTTTACTGGTATGTTCGGTCTTTGGTTTTACAGAAGAGGCTGGCTGGGAGCTCACTAAATTTGATGCTACGCTTGTGGCTTTACTCATGCCTGATCCACACTTCACAGGGCCGAGCTGGGCTATACAGGGCTGACATAGTTATGCAATCACTGTAGTGGCTAAAACTGGGTTGGTTAAAACTGAAATGTCCAAGCCAGCACAGTATAGTCCTGATCTGCCCTCTATTGTGAATCAGACAAAACAGTCACACAATAAGCCCTACTACCAGCTTCCTCTAAAGTCCTGCTGTCCAAAATTCTAATCTCACAAGTTATTCATAAATTATTAACCCAGAAAAGCATACAGACAACCAACCAGTAATTGGTATTTAAAACATGAGTTAAGGCATTCCTAGTTTTAAATAATCAAATAGTGACATCATTTATTCTCTCCTTACTGTTTGAAAAGGGTTTACACACCAAAGTTATGAGGGAGAGTTTACGAACAAAGCAGTTATTTGTACTTGGTGTCAAATAGTGAATTGTAATGTTGCTGTTATAATGGATTGCATAGTAGCCTAACGCATCTGTTTGCATAATTAAAATAACAAAAGAATAAAATTACAAAATACATGTATCTACAGTTTATTGGGAACAAACGTAACACTTCCACACACTCTAGTAATTTCTCTTAAGACACACTGTCCTTTACAAGGCAGCTTTACTGACTGTCTCTTACGGAGCAGAAATACTAAATATTGTGCTACTCTGGAAAAAATGAAACCAAGCAGCTATAAAGCATCTACATCTATAGGCATCAAGGTTTTTTTATTTCTTTTCCTGTTTTTTAAAGGCATCAGGCAGATTTTTTGTGCATAGCAGAATTATTATTGAAGTTGAACTGGGACATGAATCATGATTGACAGTTGTCATTAGCAACACCTTAGAGAATAAAAATACATGCAAGAGTATCATTGTCCAATTACAGAAAACACGTTAAGGCAATGAGCCAATAGGAGCTGATTCTAACCAAGCACATAAACACATATTATAGCATGACTCTGACATACGTAACGTATAGCATACTTACAGTACATTATTCAAACATTTAGAATCACATTCTACGCACATCCTTCTTATGAAGTTTGATTGGAATATGTCACATCATTTCCTTAGACTTTGCTGTAATTCTCAGGCAAACAGAATATTATTGTTAATAATATTCCATATGCCCAAATGGAGAATCTTTATTATTGTTGTCAATATTCCATACATTCACTGTCTATATGTCTCACCAAAAAGAGAGAATGACGTATTTTCGTTAAGGTACCGTTTGGTAGACAAAATGATTGTCGTGATGCGACACAGAGGGGACGTGGAAGAACCAACAGTATTCTAGAGTGGGCGCTGTTTTAATAAAACCTAAATAACCCTGTGTTTATGGAGGAGTTCTCCATAAACACAGTCTATATAAGGACAATAGAAAAGAGTTATCAACAACATGAATGTTATCATGTTATGTTGCATAGTATGTGTATGATTGAAGTTCCTACACCCTCATATGGTCGTTACATAGTGGAAGGCACACAGTTCCCTGGGCATCACCACAATTAAGATGCATCCAGAATAACACCCTATTCCTTAGCATGGTATTACTGACCACTGGATATCAACTGTGCATTAAACCGGGACTAGGGTGCCAAGTCAGAAGCAACCTACATATTGTATGACGGCGCTCTTAGGAGCACAGGTCCATCTCTCTGTGAATCATTCAAAGCCATCTTTAATTCAACTCCAAGCATACATTTACAATTGTATATTTATACTTCCAACTTTACAGGTCACCTCAGTTTGAAGCTAACCAATGTGTTCTTTCCATCGCACAAAACGTACAAATGTTACCCAACCCCATATAGCCAATCCATAAATCCACCTCATACCCCCCCCGCCACGAAGAGTCAGCTGTGCAAACAGACAACAAAAGCTTTAGCCATTATATCATTCAAAGCTGCTATTTAACAAGGTTAATAAGGCATTTGTTCAACCTGAAAGAGGGCTAGTCAGTCAGGAGAGGGTAGTGATCATTTACAGTATCTACATGGCAGAAAGGTCACTAGAAGTGTGGAATGTTGCATATAACAGATCCCAGTCCAGCACCAGAGAAAATGAAATGGGCCTCCCAGAGACCCCCAAAAGTAAAGGGGGGTGTTGAAGCGGTGGGTGCAGTAACGTCTACACCACCAGGGGGCGGTGCTGTGAAATCAGTTAACCAACAGAGTTGATTTGTACGGTACCAGGTACAGTAGTGGTCTATGCTGGTGAGAAGATCATGTGTACAATCCAGATTGCGTCCTACACGGTTTGGGACAACACTGGAGACTGGCTTATCTACCCCAAGCAGACAAGCAGAGGATTTTGCAGACATACATTTAGAAAGGGATCTCTCTAAACCAGCGGATCTGAGACCAGGCCTGATTATCGAGAACAAAAAAACAACGTTAAAGGCCAACATGGGGCATGACCATTCCTTTTCTCAGTTTGAAACCAGACAGAGGCCTGTGAATGCGGCGGTCCATTCGTTGGCAGATACTGCTTCCAGACGACTGCTGCTCACTCAAGTATTTATATACATTACTTTCACAAGGTAGTTTTTTCGGATTGGAAACTGCAGAGCTGATTTCTCTCGATGGACTTCTGTATGCAAATATCGTACTGATCATTTGTTTTAAAGCAGTGAAGAATGTGGTATGGCGTCACATTGATTCGTAAACAATTTTAATAGGTTACTTTTGTGTTTTGACCTAAAGTCGGCCTTGGAAAGCAACAGAACGCGGACCTCGTTTTGGTTCACCAGCTGACTCCAATAATACTACACTTTTGTCGGCCTGCGGTGTTCTGCTGTTCATAACGTGGTGTCTCGGCAGGTGTCGTCTGGAGTATAGACCCTGGAGGGGTCCAGTGTGCGGTGAAGCTCGGCCCAGTCTGTCCGGCCCAGAGGCAGCCCATGGAGTCCTGAAGTTGAATACTGCGTTGCCCAGCAGGGTGCGGATGTCTGGTCAGAGGGCGCTACGACTGGGAACCACTGCCAGGGGACTGGGACATGTCTCGGCCAATTATCTCATTCACTGGAAACACAAAGAGAGACAGAGGTACTGGGTCACTGGAGGTCAACGACACAGGCTTCTAAAGGCTTTCTTAAATGAAATTCTTTTAGGAAACACTTATTTCTTATTAACATGCAAAAATTATTTCAAGTTGTGATACTGAATGTCAAATGTAAAATCTGATTTTAACCAGTGGAGGGAGATGTTGCCCAGCTCACTCTGTAAAAGCTGTGAAAGGTCCCACTCCAGGATAACACAGTAAAGGGAAAACTTCAATCACACAAACACTGGCTTGACACAAGTGGCCCTCACAGCTGTTGAATCAACAACCACTGTCAAAAAGAGAGTGGGAAAACATTCTGGCAAGTAGCATCACTATCCGATTTCACCATCGACAGCATGCAAGATATATAGTCTTTCCCACAACACGTTCATACCTATAAACATCACCCAACATTTATTTAATAGCTCAGCAAGCACAAGCTGTCCGTTAGCCACCTTCATTAGGCCAAACTCTCCATTTAATGGAGCTTGAGTCCATTTCCTCTGGCCTGTTATTGTGGCTTTCAAGCGTAGTGAATGGGCCTGTATAAAACCAATCCATTGTTAAAAGGCGTCTTGTGTTCCCGGAGAGGCACTGAGGCACGGTGCTGTAGATGATTATTCTGCCAGGCATCCCTGGAAGCTTGCTGGGTTTGATAATGCTCTTTGTTTCTAATTTCCATCTCTCATCTCTTTTCCTAGTATATCTCTTGGGCAAGTTACAGAGGCCTGCTTGTTATAGTGGTGCTGAAGCTGTTCAGGTTCACACAGGGCCCAGTGTGGCTCAGCATGTGAAACAGCAGTCATCCTGTAAAAATCCCAACCACAAACCAAATAGATTTCAAACCCCTACATAATGCTGAAGCTGGGTCTGTCCTACTAGAGCACTATGAAACAAAAAGGAGAGACACAGAGATAACAGGGAGGAATAAAGTGCCTGTGAGAAGACAGGATATGTACACTTATTTGGTAGTTCAGGAGAAGGTGATAACATATTTTCCACACAGAAGTAAATTGGAAACTGTGCATTCGGGCAGCAGTGTCATTCATACAGCATTCATTTCCTGATGAGGGACATACATGTGAAAGGCCATGGCAGGTCAGACACACAGAGGGCAAAGAGAGAGACATTTCAGTTATTTAATAGACGCTTCTAACTAGAGTGACTTACAGGTTGTGCATTCTTATGAACGTGGCACAGCGTAAAGTCCACCTAATGACTGTCTCACTAAATATGTTTTGAAACAAGTTCTCGGTAAACTCATTGCTACTGGTTTAGAAATCAGGAGATGACGAGAGAGACCTCTGAGCTCTGACACAGTTTGATATTGACCCATAGAGACAGACGTACTGGAGGGCACTCAGGGAAACATACACAACAGTAGATCACCAGCCCAGCTACTCTCGAGACATATTCTGCTACCTAACATCTCATTGTCCCCATACCTGAGGACTAGTCGTTGAGTCTGGTAAAATGTACATAACTTCCCTTAACATTTTTCTGCTAATTCTGCTCTCTAAACCAGCGGATCTGAGACCAGGCCTGATTATCTAGAACAAAAAAACAACGTTTAAAGACCAACATGGGGCATGAAAAACGATCAAACCATTCCTTTTCTAAGTTTGAAACCAGACAGAGGCCTGTGAATGCGGCGGTCCCTTCGTTGGCAGATACTGCTTCCAGACGACTGCTGCTCACTCAAGTATTTATATACATTACTTTCACAAGGTAGTTTTTTCGGAGTGGAAACTGCAGAGCTGACTTCTCTCAATGGACTTCTGTATGCAAATATCTTACTGATCATTTGTTTTAAAGCAGTGAAGAATGTGGTATGGCGTCACATTGATTTGTAAACAATTTCATATGGAAAAGTTATATGGAAAAGTTAAATGCAGTAATTGTTGTAAAATTACCTATTGAACCCTATTCCAAAGTATTACTGGTATTTTTTCTGAATAGAATTATAACATTTAAAATATATTTTTAACAACAGAAAATATTTTCAGACAACTATTTCTAACATTGGTGTTTACTATTAATTATATATATTTAATAACATCTGTGTTCCAAAGAATTTGTCAACCAACATGTGACATAATTAAGTTTGTTTATTGGTGTTTGTGTGATCTGTGACAGAGAAAGAGACCTTTCTGCCTGGCTTGCTAGCCACTGTCTCTATCCTGTTGGCGTGGGTGGAAGGCTCTTCCTCTCCCATCGCACACAGCTAGCTACCTTCACAAACCCAGAATCAGAATTTCTACCTTCTCACAGAAAATGATTAACTGTGACAGACAGCTTTACACAAAACATCAACCTACGACAATGTATTGATGTACTAAATACAGTCACACCAGCTAAATTGGTGAATAAAAATGGAGCAATATAATTGTTGTAATGTGCAGAACGTCTCAATGTCTATCTCCACTCTCAACTGAACACACACATCAGGCTTTGGAAATTATGTTACCTTTTACACGGCTGTAAGATTCATCCATTAACCAACCTCTCGGTCAGCTATGGTTTCCAGTAAACTTGACAATTTCTATAAAAAAAATATTAATTAGGCCTACATAAAATAGTAGTGATCCAGAATAAATTGTTCAATTGTGCTTGGCTTCAGTAGTTTCATAGCTGAACTAATGTCTCAGACTGAGACTTGAGAAACTAAGAGAAACCTGATGATTTAGCCCAGTATACCACAGAAATCCCTGTATCACTCGACCCGTTTGGAAGGGAGATCCTGTGTGGGAGTAGAGTGGGGTTGTCCCCACTAAGCCAGGGAGCGGCTCCTTATACAGCCACCATCCAACTGCCATTTGTCAACTACAGAGTAGCATTCTGGTTCTGTGACAGTGTTCAGAGCTAGCGTATTTCACCACCCAGGTGACTAAACCAGCCCACTGCTTCAGACTGTCACCTCTCTTGGGGGGAATCCTTCAATAACTAGGACTTAGGCTAATTACCGTCATAAACAGAGAGAGCGAGGTCCTTCTCGATCAAAGTCTATCCGTTGCACTGTTTCGCTGTAAGACCAGGTTTCGGCTGGTGCACATTGGTGATTTATGTGTCATGTCATCGTATCACAAGGGAAAGTCACATTAATCACTTTACCGAGGTAGAGGGAAGAAATCGGCTTCCTACTGTCCTTGCTGACCCCAATTCCTCTATTTCCCAGCACAAGTTCTGAATAATTGGTTGTGAATCATATGTTTCGAATCAGGCAGTGATCTTTAACATCATCTAGATGTCTAAATCTCACATCTCAAAACGATCTGGGAAAATAATCTTACAAAATGAGAAACAGAAGTGAAACAGGCAGACAAATGTGACTTGCATGATAAACAAGTCTGTATGAAAAACAGGTAATCATCATTATCCGCTTTGACAGATTCTAACGATGTTTCCTGACAGACCGACATTGAAGTGTGCAGTAGAAAAATGCCTCACATGAATCTCTCTCTCTATTTATATTAAAAGAAAAACGCATGTAATATTCTCCAACAGAGAACCAGCTAATGAAAATAACAAGACAGATTGTTCTTTAAACTACAAAATTAAGAAAACATGTTACAATGGAAAACCCTGGTACCAGACAAGGGGGACAGGCAAGGCAAGAGTCAGTCTGCCTGAAAACTGGCGCTTGTTTTTACTTCCACATTTTATTTTACTTCCACACGTCACCAGAAAGTCTTGGTTGAAGAAGAAAAAACATGCACATAAAAGGGATAAGTATGCTCAATTATCACATTCATTTGGAATTGTACATTTCAGTTACAGAAACTAGACTCAAAAGTGTTGATAATCATGATTCTATATCTTATCTATTTGATGCCTGTGGCTAGCTCAGTAGTCTGTTAGTGTAGTTAAGACACACTGACACATGTCCAGTGAGCACACTAATCTCATTAGGACAATGTTGCTGTTGCAACTGTTCAAATGAAGCCACTCATCTCTGTGAGTCATATGTGGATTTCCCATTTGATGTGGCTGTAAGTGATTCACAAGACCCGAGTCTTCTGATCTGCCCACAGGAAGCCATCAGACGACCACTTGAGCGAGTTACGAGGTCGAAGCCAATAGGACTGAAGCTGGAATAGCTGTTGTGAGAATTAGAGTTGAAGCCAATAGGATTAGGAATGGTCAACCAAATTATTCCTCTAAACCTCTGACACCTTTGGACCACGTTAGGCTGTTCAGTTAGGATCCAATACGGACACACTTCTGCAAGCCTGTTGCATTTCCCACTTTTTAGTGGGAAAACTATTCAAATTGAGAGGTCCTGATGGGACCAGAGGCTAGTTTTGGGAGTAAATTAAGAATTCCTGTAAGGGCAAATAGCTTTTGTTAGCAATCCGTCATGCTGAGATGTGGAGAACAATTTCAGAACTGCACAAGGGTTAGAGAAAATAGGAATAGGAGTTATTTTTTCCTGTGTCCCCACCAGGATAGTAAAACCTGAAATATCGGTGTGTAAAATGTGCTTGACTTCACAGTTTTCAGAAGCAGTGCGTAGTGACTCATCAACAGTTCTCTGAGAAACCCGACAAACTCCCTTGTCAGCAGCCGACACACACCGAACATTACAGGGTTTACTAGGGAGAGAAAATCAGTGACAATGTTGTCCTCTTGTTTCCTGACTGTTATGGATGTGGTTATGTGTCATAACAGACGTGAAGGCTCATTTTCTATACAATCAAGGGTTGGTAAGCACAGTAATAACAGTAGCTCTTAGACAAGCTTAACCCACAACATGGGAATGGTTAGGTTTGCATACAAACAAGAGAGACGCATTAAATACTGTGACATTAGAGCTCCTTTTGGAGGGTATCCTGCTCTATAGACACAAATGAAATGATTTTGGTTTAGGTTTCCTGGCCGTAGGTCAATGTTGAGTCCAATCATTCCCAAGGATCTCTGGCCTTCCCACACTCCTGTCAGACTGCTGCTTCCCAGCATCTTGATTGAGACGGGAGAAAGCCACTGAGTAGCATGCATACATACACCCTGAGTCAGCTCTACGTCAATCCCTTTGCCTTCATTACGTTCCTAAGTCTTCCGTTGTATGGAAAGATAACACAAAAAGTCGTTCCACAGCTTGCGATGGGTTTAAATGATTGTATTTAACAAGCTGAGTTTGGTGCCGGCATGAAGCGTTTTCCTACTGCGGTCTTGCAGATTGTGGAGATATTATTAGTAATTTATTAAACTTTCATTGCACTTCTAATCACAGTCTTAAAGGCGCTTCAAGCTCAGAAAAAAGTTATGCATACCAAAAAACTAATACTAAAGGGAATATCTTGGCAGGCAAATCATTCACAGCTTGACCAGTTGGTGTCTGCTATAACAGATCTGTTACAGCAGGGCTTCTCACCCGTCTCGGAAGACAGACTCCATGGGTACAACACCCCACTATCTTGAATAGAGAAAACAGCTCAACATTTTATTTTTTTATTTTAAGCGAGCCTTAGATCTCCAATCAAAATGAAACATTGCTAGCTAGCCTTGTTTTCTAGCAGGTAAGCTAGCTAATTCACACAATGCTAAAATGTGTTTATAGAAGGAGCTAGTGGCTGGGCTGGGAATTGGACCGAGCCAGTAGACTCAAGAACTCTGTAGAAAGAGGCCTGCTTGCCCCAAACACACCAGCACCGTGATGCATTACCACAGCCCTCAGATCTTGGGGATGGATCCCTTGGCCCACCATCTTTTCTGGTTTTAAGGAAATGGTGTCTGGTGAGAGCCCAATGCAGTCTGATGACAGCTGGTTAGACCCAGATTAGACCCTGCTTTAAATTTATAAGTTTCTGTTTGTTTCTGTAGTATGGGTTTTGGGTATAGGGACTGTGTACTTGCTCCAAATGCCTGTGTATGCCTGTGTAAGTCCAAATGCCTGTGTATTTGTATATAGAATTCTGTCTGGGAATCTTAAGGTATTTACAATGTGGTGCCATAGACTACTTATAATACTAATATGATCTAGTTGTTTTAGGTGAGTGCTTTTACTGTGTACTACTTTATGCATCACACAGGTACTGTCTGTTCTGTTTGGTCTTCTCACAGGGACAATGTGTGTCTTTTTGTGTGTGCGATCTGTGTCATTGTCTATCACAGGAATAATGCGTGTGTGTTTCTCTGTTCTGTTTTGTCAACTCTCACAGGGATAATGTGTGTGTTTGTTCTGTGTTGTCATCTCTCACAGGGAGAATGTGTGTTTGTGTGTGTGTTCTGTGTTGTTGTTTCTCAATGAGAGAATGTGTGTGTGTTCTGTGTTGTCATTTCTAACAGGGAAAATGTGTGTATGTTCTGTCGTTGTCTCTCACTGGAAAAATGTGTGTGTTTGTTCTGTGTCGTCATCACTCACAGGGAAAGTAAGTGTGTATTTGTGTGTGTTCTGTGTCATCGTCTCTCACCAGGAAAATGTGTGTTTCTTCTGCGTCGTCGTCGCTCACAGGGAAAATAAGTGTGTATTTGTGTGTGTTCTGTGTCAGCGTCTCTCACAAGGAAAATGTGTGTGTGTTTGCGTGTGTGTTCTGTGTCGTCGTCTCTCACAGGGAGCAGCAGGCCCGGCCTATTATTAACCCAGAATGCCTCACTCACGCCGAGAGGCAGCTGTAGTCCGGGCAGGAGAGCAAACAAAAGATGCGGGTGCGCCGTGTCGCACACACATACAACCACCCACACACGGTCCCCGCTAGCCCCCTGCCTGCCCCCCCATGTGTATGTGTGCTGGCCATGCAAACACAGAGCCCGTGTCAGCTGATTAATTAGATAAACACATGGGCCGACACCACGAGTGGTTCAGAGTCTGTCGCCATGACGGCCGTAATCACCCTCACAGGAGGGTACGGTCACACTCAGGTGTTGATGGAGGAGAGCCGGGTGGCACCAACACTACACAGTCCCTGGAAATATACAGACCAAACCAAACAAACACCAATGAAGAAGGTTCTTCAAACGCTAGTGCTTCCTTTAAGGTGCTAGATCTGGCAGGGAAAGTAGGTTTACTACACTCACTTCCTCAGACTGCAAAAATACACGTTTTATAAATACACCAGAAACCGTTGGTCTGCAATGTTTCACCTTGCCAACGAGCAGGGTCCAATGCAAATTTGTTCTCACTGGGCCAGCTGGTCTGAAATCTACTGGCCTGGACTGTATTTTTACTGGCCCGAACTGAAAAACATAATACAATGCAATCACATCAGTTATTAATAAATGGTTATCAAAATATTAGCTACTATAAATATCATTATCTTTTCATGAAGATGTTTGCTTGTATGATGTGACATAAAAGAATTAAAGGAATTGATTTACTAAAAATTATTTGCTAACTATTTTATCAACTTGATATTTGGAATCCAGTAGCTCGTTAATAGCACTTGCCAATGTAAAATACTGACGCTCAGAGCTTTGTCACAAACATTTAGCTAGAACTGTGACAAAAGGATTTATTTTGTAAATCTGAGTCTGCGGTAGTATGTTTGACAACTTTTCTGACCAATGAACTGAGTCCATCAGGCTTTCACCTTTGAACCAAACGGAGTAGGTTCTGGAACACCAGTGTTTAAACTGGATAGTGATGCTTTGCAGTGGAAAAACAGGTCTCGGCATGATCGGCTTCTTCTACCCGTTCGTACCTCAGTTGTTGATAATATACCAAAGCTTTTGTCCAGTTTGTTCAAAGTGACAATGCATTTGAAAAGAACGAAAAACAGTTTTGAATGAAAACAATATAAACGTTATAGGAAAAATAACGGGCAACATTACTACAACGGAAACATTTAGATTAGCTAGGAATTGACATGGCAAGTTACCTATTAAAACTGTACCCTGTCCTCTGGAGCAGAAATTCCTATAAAGTATCAAAGAGGGATCAAATTAAATCTTAACCTTTGCCAGACAGTGGTGACAGCCCTAGCAGGTTAAACAAATGTGTTAAAAAAATGCAAACACATTACATGATAAACAAAAATACATGTTATGACGTGAACCATATTAAACTACACTGTTTACGCCTAAACTAGTCTAATACAAAATAGAAACCATGCAAAGTGAATTTCTATTATTCCCGTGGTAAACATATCTATTTCAAAGGCTAAACAGTAGTAGCCATGTAAGTTCCTTGCTAGTTTCTAGATTTACATTTGAGAAATGTAACTAGTGAACTCCAGTAAAACATTGATTTAGATAGGTGGAAAAATCATCTAAAAGGTTTGTTATCCTATCAAAACTGAGGTAGGCTACGAGAAGACGACTGCGCTGAGCCATGTTTTTGTTTTTGGTTAGAAGGAAAAAAAAACGTGTTGTTTTCACGACACATTCAGTTTATTGGACAGATAAAGCTATGGCATGCCAATCAAGCGGGTCCTCGTCGGTACCCGCTTGCAAAAGCTGTAAAATGTACTACCTCAGACTGATTTACAAACAAAAATAATTTTGTCACAGTTCTAGCGAAAAAAACTGATTGTAGCCCAGACAGAGCTGTGCATCCCCAGTCTGAAAAACAACCCAGGCACCTGAAAGTCATTTGGTTTGTTAATTATGATGGGTGGTGATATGTGTAAGATTACATTGAAACAGCGTGATATCACTATTAGAAATCCGTTGTTTTGGTAGACTTTGACAATTTGAAAAGGTGTGGAGCTTTAAAGTGTTAACTGGTATGAGAGGAGATGAGAATTAGGCTGGGAGATTAAATCCATTTTTGGGTACATACTGCCAGTTACTGCCATTCTGCGAGTTGGGTTAGATCCTCAGCCCACCCATCCATCTGTCAGGGAGTCTGTGCCACTCCTACCCCCCCCCCCCCCCCCCCCCCC
>JACXGJ010001501.1:0-82221 GCA_016801105.1 Esox niger | reverse complement strand
TCTAGTATACAGAGCATGTCATTCCCTTTTCACTATGATCGGGGCACCCGAAAACATTTTGCGGTCAAGTGTCAAAACCACTTCATGTTTATTAAAGGATCTAGGAATCACAAAAAATATGAAAATATTCATCAAGCAACAATATTATTGTTGTCTATTTTCGTTGTCATACGATGTGTTTTATTATTTGACTTGCAATGAAAACATAACAGAGCTGTGTATATTACAGCCTCGTTGCATAGTTTTTTTCTCAATCTTTACCTTGACACTACATAATTTAGTGCCAGGCACTAAGGGTCTGAAGTAGACTGTTCATCAGAGGTATGGCCTGTGGATAGAAACTGTTCCTGTGTCTGTTCTTTTTGGCGTACAGTGCTCTGTAGCACCTACCAGAGGGGAGGATCTTGAACAGGTTGTATCCAGTGTGTGATGGATCTGCTGTAATGTTTTCTGCCCTTTTACTGACTCGGGTTGGCCAGTTGGGACCAGTTGTTCGGCACATATTTTCAGGCAGGATGGTGACACATCGTCTGGGCCAGGAGCCTTCTTGGACTTCTGCCTTTGGAAGAGCTGCCGTACCCCCTCTTCACAGATCGTTAGTACAGGTGGGGGGTCGGTGAGTGGAGGTGACAGGGTGGCAGTGGGGGAAGGTGACTGAAGATGGAGCTGGAGTGGGGGAGAGGTGTGACTGGGGCAAACTGCTGGATCTCAACCACTGTCTGACAAACTGAATTCCAGCAGTGTGGGGGGATGGTCTCCTGTAGTTGGTGAGTACCTGCAGGCCTTTCCACACCTACGAGGGGTCTTTAGCTGTGAAGTTTTTTTCAAGTTTGTCAGCATAGCTCTTTTTTGCTGCTTTGACTTCCCTTGTCAGTGTGTTTCTGGCATGATTGTACAGGGTTCTGTCTCCACTTGTGTAGGCCTCCTCCTTAGACTGACAAAGCTGCCTGAGTTCTGCAGGGTTTTTGATTGCAGTATGTGCGGATATTTTTGGTCAGCACACACGTCTTCACAAAAACGTATGTAAGATGTCACAGTGTCAGTGAGTTTGTGTAGATCTTTGGCTGCAGCCTCAAAACCACTCCAATCAGTAGAATCAAAGCAGGCTTGTAATTCCACATTAGATTCATTGGTCCATTGTTTTACAGACTTGTCTGTACTTCGGAATAAGGTGAACCAAACAGACACCCCCTCTATCCCCCCTGTCTGTTCCTGTCCTTGTCCATCTGGTCATGTCTCCGATCTGGACTAGGTTTAAATAGACTCTGGGCTTAGCCCACATGCATCAAACTACTAAAATTTTGACTTTTAAAATGTTCACCCGGCACAGCCAGAAGAGGAATGGTCAACCCTCGGAGCCTGGTTCCTCTCTAGGTTTCTTCGTAGATTTCGGCTTTTTAAGGGAGTTTTTCCTAGCCACGGAAGTTCAACACTACTGTTGTTTGCTCCCTGGGGTTTAATGCCAGGTGTTTTGTGAAAGCACATTTAAAAAGGGCTTTATAAAATAAATGTGATTGATTGATTGACTTATCAGAGACCGGGACGACCCAGAGCAGCACGGGGGACAGGGCGATATGCGTCCTTTAATACTGTGTATCAATGGTCCAATGTGTTAGATTCCCTGGTGGGGCACTTAATATGCTGTCTATATTTTGGAAGTTCATAGCTACGGATTGCTCTGATGAAGTCCCCAAGAATAATAAGCAGGGAGCCAGGATTCTTTTCTCTACGTAAGTATCTGATCAGCCAGCTGTAGTAATGCCTCGCTAACACATGAGGCTGGATGTACACGGCGACCAGAATGAACGAGGAAAACTCCCGCGGTTTATAGTAAATGAATAATGTCTCCAAACGAGGACTGCATGACTTTACCAACACTATGACATCAGTGAACCAACCTTTGTTTATGTAGAGACAGAGGCCGCCTCCACTCTTTTTTCGTTACCTCCTTAACTCGATTCGCGCTGTCCTCGATGTGCTCGAAGAGACAGGATTCGGTTAAACAGAGGTCGGCAGATCTGCGGAAATCGGAGTTAGTTCTGATGAGGAGCCGCAGTTCAATTACTTCGTTGGCCGGAGAGCGAACATTTGCTAGCCCCGCTCTCAGCCTAACATACTCTTCCCCATCCACGTCTCCGACCATAGAGCACAGCTGCACCCCCAAATAGCAACCACGGGAAAGTCACAGGATCGATCAAAAGTGGTGGAATAGTATGCACAGCTCAAAGTCCAATATTTAAGAGCTCATCTCAGATAAATGTGACCCGAGAAAGACTGCAGAAAACAGGACCAATAGCAGCTGGCGCCGGCGCCATCCTGATTGTTTCCTCCACTGGAGCTATAATTAAAGATTTTCAGTATTTCTCAATCGTTTTGGCTATTTTCTCGAATTAGATTTTTTTTCTGATAAATAACTTGTTAAAATCTCTCAACAATGTCTTTCCTGCTCACACGAGATTAGAATTTCTCATTCAAGCCAATTGCATGTGTTTTGGCATGGGTGCAAAAGAGTAAGTAGTTGTCTACAGTAGGCACAATACAAGGCTTGCTGATCAAAACTGACAAGTTGATTCTCATTGAAAATGTCTCACTCTTCCCAACTTCTTTTAATTGTTTGAGCCATCACATGCAATATGATCCATCCAATCATCAAAATCTATCAGATATATATATTCCATAAATTTAGATGGCATGGAATGTTTGTGATACCTGCTAAAGTTGGTAATCTTCCTGTCAGGTGACATAGTTATGAAAAATTAATCGCCCGGAGATTTTTCTCCCAGGTCATCGCAAGGGAGAACATCAGATGTGATGTTGAGAAAAATATTTTGCCAGACAAACAAGGACACGATGTCCACCAAGAAGATTGGAACTTGTAGTGTTACGTAACATGTGATAAAATTCATTGTTTTTTGCAGAACTTCCGCAGGATTTTTCATTGTTGCTGATCATGAATTTTCATTGTTGCTGATCAAAAATGTACATAAAAAGGTGCGTAACACATCGCTAAATTGACTGTATACATAAAAAGGTGCATATCTACAGTTGTACTACAGAATTGTACAGTATTCGCTTTTCCTAGTAAACGTTTAACAGTTTTGAAACTTGAGTGTAAAAAGCTGTGTGATACACACAAGCATTCAGCTAGACAAAAACGTAGAACAAACGGAAATGTGTAAATAACAAACGTGTCCAGCGTTGACTGCCATGGTGAAAAAACATCTAAACATTTTGACCAGTAGGCTATGACTCACACAATGAGAAAATCAACGTTTACTGATTTTACTGATAATAGCTATGTTTTGAAGCATGAATTAATATAGTTCTGATGTCCCATGAAACAGTTGTGACGATTGTACTTACAGTTTGGGGAATGTTAAGACTGTTTAAAAAAATAAAAAGTCTACACATCCCTGTTAAAATGCCTGGTGTTTGTGATGTCAGAAAATGAGACAAGGATAAATCACGTCAGAACTTTTTCTACATTCAATGTGACCTATAACGTGAACAATTACATTTAAAACAAACAGAAATCATTGAGGGGGAATTTTTTTTCTCAATAACCTAGTTGCGTAAGTGTGCACAACCTTAAACTAATACTTTGTTGAAGCACCTTTTGATTTTATTACAGCACTCAGTATTTTTGGGTGGGAGTCTATTAGCATGGCACATCTTGACGTGGCAATATTTGCCCAATCTTCTTTGCATAAGCACTCCAAATCTTTCCGATTGCGAAGACATCTCCTGTGCACAGCCCTTCTCGGTAATGTCTCGGTTGTGCCATATTTTCTCTACTTGATGATGACTTTCTTCACTCTGTTCCATGAAATATCTAATGCTTTGGAAATCAATTTTGTATGCTTTTCCTGACTGATATCTTTCAACAATGAGATCCCTCTGATGCTTTGGAAGCTCTCTTCGGACCATGGCTTTTGCTCTGAGATGCAACAAAAATTTCAGGAATATCCTACTGGAACAGCTGAACTTTTTTGTGATTAATCAGAGTCACTTTACATGATGGCAGGTGTGTAATGACTTCTATTTAACATGAGTTATAAGGGGACCCCAAACTTCCCTTACCCGAGCTACATTTGCCAGCTCTGACTGGGGGATCCCTCGGTGTTCCCAGGCCAGTGGCGAAAGATAATCTCTCCACTTAATCCTGGGCCTACCCCGAATTCTACTCCCAGCAGGACGTGCCTGTAACACCTCCCTAGGGAGACGTCCTGGGGGCATCCTTACCAGATGCCTGAACCACCTCAACTGGCTCCTTTTGATGCAAAGGAGAAGCGGCTCTGCTCAGAGTTCCTCATGGATGACTGAGCTTCTCACCCAATCTCTAAGGGAGACGCCAGCCACCCTTCTGAGAAAACTCATTTCAACCGCTTGTACCCGCAATCTAATTATTTTGGTCATGACCCAGCCTTCATGACCATAGGTGAGGGTAGGAAGGAATATTGACCAGTATATCAAGAGCTTTGCCTTCCGGCTCAGCTCTCTTTTCGTCACAACAGTGTGGTAAAGCGAATGCAATACCGCCCCTGCTGCTCCGATTCTCCGGCCGGTCTCCAGCTCCATTTTTCCCTCACTCGTGAACAAGTGATACTTGAACTCCTTTACTTGGGATAAAACCTCATTCCCTACCTGGAGGAGGCACTCGATCGGTTTCCTGCAGAGAACTATGGCCTCAGATTTGGAGATGCTAATCCTCATCCCAACCGCTTCGTACTCGGCTGCGAACCTGTCCAGTGAGTGCTGGAGGTCACAGACCGATGATGCCATCAGGATCACATCATCTGCAAAAAGCAGTGATGAGATCCCCAGCCCACCGAACTGTTAACCCTCCCCACCCTGACTGCGCCTCGATATCCTGTCCATAAACGTTACAAACAGGATTGGTGACAAAGCGCAGCCCTGACGGAGTCCAACCCCTACATGGAACAAGTCCAACTTACTACGAAGAACCCGAACACAGCTCTCACTTTGGATGTACAGGGATTGGATAACCCTAAGAAGGAACCTCCTCACTCCATTCTCCCGCTGCACCTGAGTTAGAATGTGATTGGTTAATTCTGATCACAGCCACATTCCCAGTTATAAGAGGTTACTTATGCAACCAGGTTATTGTAAGGTGTTTATTTTTCATTTTTCAGATTTCAGATTGTTTTTCAATTGAATTGTTCATATTATAGGTCACATTAAAAGTGGGAAGAAATTCTGACATAATTTATCTTTGTCTCCTTCTATTACATCACAAAACCTGGCATATTAACAGGGGTGGGTAGACTTTGTGTCCACAGTATTTTCCCCGCAGACATGGTTAACTAAATAATTGCAGAGGCTGGTTGAATCTTGGGTTCACCAAGTCTTAAAAACTACAATTCGACACCACATCTGTGCCACTTCATTGGATGTCCAGCCAGAAGAAAGCCTTTACTCCAAGATGCACAGAAAATATCAGCATGTGGAGTTTGTTAAACATCATTGGACCTTTGATGGTGAAGTCAGATGAGAGAAACATTTTCTGATTAATTCATGTTATACAATGCAAATATACACAAAGTTAGATTCCTGGCTGACTGCCTTCAATCTGTACAACTGCTGATATTAGTTTAAACTATTCTTAAACTGTATCACTTAGCAGTCGGTTTACCTAAATTAGCTTTCTTTCTCTTTCCCTTGTCTTTTTTGGTACCCCAGTTTCACATTCTTGGGGAAAGACAGGACTATCAAAGTAGCAGTCAATCAGCTCATTTAGCTGCATTTAGAGACGAATCCAGGAGCAGGAGTTGACTAGACCAATATGTGTTTTTGGTAAGGGGTGAGGGTGGCCTCAGAGAAGGTTAGTCACTCAACAGATTTATTCAGCCAGTTTATATTTAGTTATGACACTAATTACATCGAAATACAAAATTGCAAACAAAAACATATTTTAATTCCAAGCAATTTGAGTGCCTGCTGCCCACTCGGGCCCAGGGTAGTCAGTCCCTGTTTCCCTCCCATTTTTCCGCCCCTCACAGCATATATAATGAAAACAATAGTGGTCCCAAAACGGAGCCTTGAGGAACACCAAAACATACATTTGATATGTCAGAGGATATGACATCCACGCATTCAAACTGATCTTTCAGATACATTTTATTTAAATCAAGTTAGAACATGTCCACATAGCCCAATATAGGTTTCCAATCTCTCCAAAAGATGGGAGTGATCAATGGTGTCAAAGGCAGCACAATGATCAAGAAGCAAATGGACAGATGCAGAACTTTTGTCTGAGGCCATTAGAAGGTCATTTGTAACCTTAACAAATGCAGACACAGTGCAATAATTAAGTCTGAAACCAGACAGGAGTATTTCATGAGTATTATTTGTCTTCAGGAAGGCATTCAGTTGTTGGGAAACACTATTCTTTTTTGAGAGGGAAACTTACGTTAGATTGCTGAGGAACAGGAGGTTCAATTTTGGCCTATAATTGTTTAAAATATCTGGATTCAGATTAGATATTTTCAGAAGAGGCTTTATTCCTGCTATTTTTTTGTGGGTGTTTGGTACGCATCCGGTGGTTAGGGAGCAACTTATCATGTTCAACATCAGCTGACCTAGCAAAGAAAATAGCTACTGAAGTATTTTTGTTGGAATCAGGTCTTTTTGACATTTTGTGAGTTTAGAACTCATGACTAATTTAGTGAACATGTCGAGCGATAGAGGATCAACAAATTCAACATTCCCCATTGCTACCAGGTCATTGCATTGCATTCTCAGGACAATTGAGTTGTTGAGGACTATACCTCTTTAAGGAGGAGTCTTATTTGTTTTCTAATGGTGATGATCTTTTCATCAAATAAACTCATGTATTCATTACTGCTGAAGTGAAGACCCACTTAACTTGAGCATAGTTATTTTCTGTATTAAAGACACATTTTGGGTTGTTTTTGTTCACCTCAATCAGGTTGGAGAAATAAGCTGATCAAGCAGGAAGAAAAATATGCCAGGTGGCCATGGAAGGTACCACCAAGCACTGCAATATATCTGTGTCAGTTAAAAAATGACCATGACGTGCTGTAAAATGTATGAGTAGGCAGTGTCACCACCAACAAATACATACAGAATGTTTAACCAATGTACACAAAGTTAACATGAAGGTGCAAGGCCTTTGTGGCCCAATCAATTGATTGTCACCGAAATTCCCTGACATTACATCTCTATTTCCTTGTAGTAGAAACACAAACTTCCTGGTTAAGCAAGCAGAGAACTAATCACAAAACAATATAAATTAGGGAATTAGGGAGAACAAAAGGATAGATGTATAAACCAAACAGCTAATTATTTATCAGCAACTCAATATATAAAGCAAAGAGACATGGTCGAGAGGTTTAGTTGTTGTTTGAATTAAAAATGTAATATGTAAGATCTGTAGGATCTGAGCGTTAACAACTACAATATGAATGTGTGGTTCATTGGAAGTGATTGTGCCTAGATGTTTAGAATAACAGAAAGTTAAGATTCGGCCTGTTGGGCTCTGGTGTCCACAGGAATGTTTGCATAGACCATTTGGTGTGGGGGTTAGTGTCTTGGCTTTGCTAAGTAAACACACCCCTCCAGGTATTTATACAGCTTTTACCCCACAGGACAACAGATCCATGATCAAAGCAACTTTGACCGCTGTGTTAATAATTGTTGCTACTACACTCGGTGGTTCCAGAACCTCAGAAGCTAACCTCCTGGTATTGTCATGCACAATGGACTGTAGAATTGACAGAGAATGATGAGATGAAAAAACACCTAGAGGGTGGTATTTCTGTTGGAGAGAACATCTTGTAAATGACAGTTCAGAGGACCACCTGCCTAATATTGTGTAGGTCCCCATTTGTCACCAAAACAGCCCTGAACTGTTGAGGCATGGACTCCACCAGCACTCCACTAGGTGTGCTGTGGAATTTGGCACCAAGACATTAGCAGCAGATCCTTTAAGTCCTGTAAGTTGCTAAGTGGGGCCTCCATGAATCAGCATTTTTGTCTAACATATCCCACAGCTGCTCGATTGGATTGAGATCTGGGGAATTTGTAGGCGAAGTCAACACCTTGAACTGATTGTTGTGCTCCTCAAACCATTCTTGAACCATATTTGCTTTGTGTCATGGCTCATTATCCTGCTGAAAGAGGCCAATGTCATCAGGGAATACTGTTGCCATGAAAGGGTGTACATGGTCTGCAGCAATGCTTATGTAGTTGGTACATGTCAAAGTAACATCCACATGAATGGCAGGACCCAAGGTTTCTCAGCAGAACATTGCCCAAAGCCTCACACTGCTGTTGCTGGCTTGCCTTTTTTCCATAGTGCGTCCTGGTGCCATGTGTTCTCCAGGTAAGCGACACACACGCACCCAGCCATCCATGTGATGTAAAAGAAAACATGATTCATCAGACCAGGCCACCTTCTATTACTCGGTGGTCCAGTTCAGATGCTCACGTGCCCATTGCAGGTCCTTTCAGCAGCTGAGGGGTCAGCATGGGTTCCTAGACTGGTCTGCGGCAATGCAGCCCAATACACAACAAACAGCGATGCACTGTGTGTTCTGACACCTAAAAATACCAGCAAACATTTTTACAGCAAATTGAGCTACAGTAGCTTGACTGTTGGATCAGACAAGCCTTCGCTCCCCATGTGCACCAATGAGCCTTTGCCGCCCATGAACCTAGCCATCACAATTTGGCTCTTGTTAAATTTGCTCAGATCCTTATGCTTGCCCATTTTTCCAGCTTCTAACACATCCCCTTTGAGACAATGTTCACTTGCTGCTTAATATATCCCATTCACTGACAGGTGCCATGATAACAAGTTTATCAGTTTTATTCTCTTCACCTGTCAGTGGTCATAATGTTAAGGCGGATCTGTGTACATAACAATGTACATAAACTGGCAGCAATTTCAGAGAATCAGATCAGGTGTATGAAAAATAAGGAGCCTTATGGTCTGAGGCTAGAAACTGTGAGTCTGGAGGCGTGTGCCCCGATGCTCCGGTAGCGCCTACCAGATGAACCTGCGTAGCATGGTGAAAATAGTCTGATGTGAAATATAGGCATGTAAAGCTGATCCTGGTGTAGATTATCTGCACAGCCGATGTCTGACTGTGATAACCACAAATAACAGGACAATATAACATACAAATACACAGAAACATTTATTACACAGGCCAATCACAGGCCCCACAGCCCCCGCAGGCCCTTTTGCACCCACACCCCCTGCACCTCCGATAGCTAAGCCAGTGACCAGACAGCAGCAGTGTGAACAGAATATAGCCTGGATAGCTTCCGTTTTTTCTTCAGGCATTATGTATGGTAGACGCCCTGCATGGAGGGGAGATGGCAGCCAATGACGCGCTCCACAGACTCGATCACCCTCTGGAGGGACTTGCGGTCCGCTGCAGAGCAGCAGCCATATCAGGCATTAATGCAGCCAGAGGAATGTTTTAAATGGTGCACCTGTAGAAGTTGATAACATGCCAACTTTTTTGAGTCTCGGGAAGTATAAGAAAAAAAACTACATAGTGAACATGAAGCAATTTGACTTTTCTCTACAGCGGAAAGGAAATTCAGAATCTGACAATTTTTTCGAGCTGGTATATACCTCTAAAACTTGCATTTTGGTCACTGATCGTTGGTGTCTAGAGCAGCTTACACACATTTATTTATCCATTTTGAATTTCCACAATATTACCAGAGGTTTTCATTGTGTGAAATTATTTTGAATTGCTCACTATCCATATGAGTTCTGGTAACTCTCTTCTCAAAGGTACACCACTTTTCAAAATTAATGCACTGTATTTTCAGAAAATTTGTATTATTATTACCCTATTATCTAATTCACATTAACATTCCTTAATAGCTTCCTATCCAGATGACATGTACCTTCAAACCACATGCATTTTGTTTAATGTCCACCTTTGTCAAGAGTACACCCCTTAGATTTGCCATTTTCAATTCCAGTGTTTTTAGCTGATTTGATCCTTCTCTTCAGCAATTTTTTTTTATAGTTCAATATCCATATGAGCTACAAATCTATAACCATTTGTAAATCTATAAACATACATAAACACACACATGCATGCATGTTCACTCTTGACAAGGAAGGTTGCAATTGTTTTTTAGAGGTAATCTGGATAGGAACCTATTGTTAAGTGCATCTAAACTACTCCAATAAATAAAGGGAACACTTGCATCACATCAGGTCTCGATGAACAAAATATATATTAAAGATCAAAATCTTTCCGGTACATTGTGTAATTCTTTGAAAACTAAATGATGTAACAGCATAATTTAACCAAAATCATCAACTATTTGAGGCCAAGATTCAAACTCACAATTTTGTTTTGAAATCACAATAACTTACATGAATTTCATCAGCGTAACTCAATGTGACTCAGTTGTGTGTATGGCCCTCCCTGTGCCTGTATGCACTCCCAACAATATCTGGGTATGTTCCTGATAAGACTGTGGATGGTGTCCTGGGGGATCTCCTCACAGACCAGAATGGGCAGCAGGTACCACCTCATGCAGGTACCACCTCATGCCACCAAGTGACAAGGACACTAGCAAATGGAAAAACTAAAGAATCAGTCAGGAAGGATAAAGAGAGCACAATTGTCTATGGCCTCCACATGCAAAACCATATCCTTTTTGGGGGTTGTCTTGCTGATGCCTCTCCAGTGCACCTGTAGTTGCTTTCATTTGCACCAAAACATGTGGCACTGATTCACTATCACTTATGCTTCTTAACTGGACAGACTGATTTCCCTGAAGTCTAATTGACTTGGTGTTACACTGTGATGCGGGGTTCCCTAACTCAGAAGTGATCTGAGGAAGTCTCAGATACATTCTTGAATCTCGAAACAGTTTGTGCCAGCGATATGTAGAGGCAGAGGTGAACAACTGGTCAAAAATTTGACAATGACATCACTGTAGGCTGCAATACAATTGACCCCCTACAAAATAAAATGAATGAGTACCACATGGGACATAGTTTACTAATGGATTTATTTTCTTAAGGAAAGCCACTGTACTTTCCCAACATTGTCCCCAGCAGTTTGCTAAATGTAAATACAGCTTTTTTTACTATTCCGGCAACACAATTGGACAAACTTTCCTACAGTTAGTGACAGTATCAATGCATATTGATACCGCCCCCCGCTCTAGGTTCCTGTGCCCGTGTGGGATTCCATAATTTGATGGATAAAATAAAGTAGTTGTGTTTAAAGCAGTGATGGCCATTCAAGGCTTCATTACCGTTCTTCTAGCAGCAGGATATTATGCAAGCAGCGCTAACTCAGCTTTCAAAGTAAAAGCCATCATTGAAATATAAGGTAATATAATTAATCTAGTCTGTACATTTTATCTTAATGTCCATCCCAAAGCTGTTTTGGTCTGTTCTTTTTTTTTACAGAATAAAAATATTGCCTTGTTAATTTAGATGATGGCTTTTATTTTGAAACTGAACATCTGAGTGCTGCCATCATTACATCCTGCTGCTAAAATAATGCTTAAGAAGCCTCATTTGGCAATCACTAGTTTAAACAGTGGCATAGGCCACAATGTAACCCAACCTTTATAGGTTCCTGTAAAACCAACAGAATGTTGCCATTCCCAGACAGACCCTGAAGAACCACCTCAGGTCATTTTAACACATGGTGTAATTACTCTTCTGAAGTACCTCCTGCAGAATCCCTAGAATCCCTGGTCTGAAACCACTCATCCAGTGTCAAAGCCACTGCCTCTGGTGCACACAGTGCTAGAAAATTTGCCGAAAGTGAAAAGGGTGTAAAAACTTTACAATTGCACTGCATACTGATCCATGTTCAATTTCTTCCACCTCCCACACTGCCTGCTAAATAAATTATAAAAATGCCCAAAGATATTTCAGAATAGTGACCATAGCTGTAAGACATTCATTCTACCCATAGAAATGCCTTTGTGTAAACATACCAAACGTTTGAATTAGTGTCCTTTCCATAAATGTTTCGATGAACCGTTTGATGCCTGAACAAAAGAAAACGTTTGGATTTATAAATACTTTAATCTTAAAACATGAACGTTACATGATTCCAAAAAACAACTCAAGACTGCAACAAATCAAATGTCAGCTCTTCAAGAACAAATAAAAACATGTTTGGATGTGTAGGGAGAGGGGTTTACTGGGAGTGTGTGTGTGTGTGTGTCAGTCAAGTATGTCAATAGTCAACAAACATGGTCAAATGAACAACTTGCAACACTGTATAAAAGAAGGGGTTGAAAGGGGGATGGGTTAGAGAGAAAGGAAATATAGTCCCAACTTGACATGGCGTTGGTCTAATAGGGCCGGTCTCTGCGGTCTTGTCTGTGGTCACCCCTACAAGACATGTCACATTGTTAAAAATCGGTCTAGACAACAGAAAACATAAGTAACACGGATAAAAGGACTGACTAATTATAATTAGGTTAACCATATTTTTTAAGTATTCATTTTCTTAAACATAATTACATGTAGTATTAAATATTAGGGGAAGACCAGTTGGCACCAAGGTGTCTTTTGCAAGGAAGCCTTAGCAATAAATCCAGCAAGCAATGTTAGTGACAATAAATTGAAGGCAGGAAAATGTAAAACGTCAAAACAACGATGCATTTTAAAACCCTTAAAATATGTAATTCCTCTGGTAATCAATTAATTATTCTGTACTTCCCAAAAGTGTCAATATGTAGTGAAAGAAAAAAAATATTTTGAGTGTTGGCACCAGAGCAGAGTCATAAGGCTGACTCACATAAAAAAATATTAATGTTTTTATATTGATTGGGGCAGAGTACATTTACAGGCATAGGCACATGATAAAATGAGGGAGTAAACATTAAATTACTATTGCCTAATTGCGTGTCATTTTCTACAGTATCTCAAGTATTAAGAATTACCTGAAACCAAACTTACTGAAAAAAAAGTTCGGTATTTGGTGCTACATTCATGGCAAACATTGACTACATTAAGTATGTCACACACCAAAAAGTGTTTCAGTAAAACATGTACATGCCTTTGAGAGCAAAGGCCAAATTTTAAGAGTCTTTCTGAGTTCTGTATAGATTGGTATGATGAATTGCATGAAGCTTTTACCTTCCATCCATCTTGCCTGATCCAAAACCACCTCTGTCACCTCCTCGTCCACCTCGGAACCCACCTCTGTCTCCACCACGGCCCCTGAATCCCCCACGGTCAAAACCACCACGACCTCCACGGTCTCCCCCAAAACCTCCTAAGAAAAAGAATGAGAGCATAAGAAAACATGACTGAAAGAAATGAACACAATTCATTAATTGGGATGAAAGTACTCAATTCAATTCGGGATGCAGCGATACCAGTATCAGGCCGATACTGGGCTCATGTACTCGTACTCATAGAAACATGCCGATTCCACGAACCGATACCAAGTTATAGCAACATTAAGTGAAACTCGATGGTTGTGTTGTCTCTGGACACATACGTATAGAATATATAACTCAGATTGGTAGAGCAGGAAGATGGGAGATGTCAGCAATTACACAAGTAGAGTGCAAGCTCTGCTCTGCTAAATTGTCAAGAGGAAGAAAGGAAAACCCCCAAATTTAACACAAGCAATTTGATAAAACTTCTTTAGACACAACACAATGCAGAGTTTAAGTAATATGCTAATGCTAGAAGCGCAGAACCACAACAGATACCTTTGCAGAACTACAACAACACCTAACTCCAACACTGCACTGGAGAATGGAAATAAAATGTCCAGACAGCCCGCAGGCAGAAAAAACAGAGCAGAGCAAGAAAAGATTAAATGAATCGCGTACAGTTTAACATCGCATGAGCATCACAACAGAGCAACAACACTCGGAGCATCAAGCTAGCGAAAGGTAAGAGAAAAGTAGCTGACTGTGTGCATGTGCACGTTTGTATTGAACTGTCAAATGAGTGGTTGTCACATTGATATAAAAGGTAGCCATCGTCTGAGCAACAAATTAAGGTAAGAAGCAACTAGTTAACTGTCACAACACGATAGATACAATGGATTAGCGTCATGAAGGCAACAAGAGTTTCGGCAGCAGCAATAAGACATTCGTTTTTTGTATTTTGCCTTCAAAGTAAAAGTCTGCGGTGAAATACATACACTGAACAGAATTATAAACGCAACACTTTTGTTTTTGCCCCCATTCATGATGAGCTGAAATCAAAGATCTAAGACGTTCTTTATGTACACAAAAGACCCATTTCTCTCAAATATTGTTCACAAATCTGTCTAAATCTGAGTTAGTGACCACTTCTCCTTTGCCGAGATGATCCATCCACCTCACGTGTGGCATATCTTGATGCTGATCAGCCAGCATGAGATTTGCACAGATGTGCCTTAGGCTGGCCACAATAAGAGGTAACTTTTAAAATCCTACCTAGTGCAGGCTTGAGTACTTGGTATCAGTTCTTAGTATCAGCTTGTACTCTAATATAAGTACTCGTACTCAGTCTGAAAAGTGGTATCAGTGCATCCCTAAAACATGCAAAATAATTTTCTGTACACCAATTCCCTTTAGTCACCAACTGTGACTATGAAGGTTAAAATGTTCGTTTCCAAAGGTGTAACATTATTTGTGTCTTCAGTTGTACCTCCTCCAGCACCTCCACCCATGGGGGACATGCCACCTCCTGCACCCTCTGGCTTGGCCCCCTTGCATTGGTTACACTCGTTTCTCCACGAGAAGTTCATGTTGCCACACTCCCTGAGAGGAAACAGACAACAGAAAAATCTGATAAATCTGTAACGAACCGTTGTATAGGTCCATAAAAATGGGTGAGTAGTCAAGTCAGGCCACATTTATTTATAAAACACGTTCAAAAACAACAAGTGTCAACCAAAGTGCTGTACAATGAAGTACAGTCAAGATAGCAATGTAAGTAAAAAATCTCAAAGCTCAGAATGCCATTCGCTGGCTCTCTTCCACAAAGCACAAATGCAAGCACATTCAAACACCTGAGCCCTGACTTACGGGTTTGAACACTTCCAGTCCCCGGCTCTCTGCTGTCCTCCTCCCCTGCTGCCATTGTCACCTCCAAACCCACCGCCGCCTCTACTGCCTCCAAATCCACCACGGCCCATTGGCCCTAAAAGAGACAGGAGGGCACGGGGGTGAGAACAGACAAGACGGTGCCTTAATCATACCCTCCTTTATCCCAGGGGATAAACAAAAATACAATCTTGGGCCCCTTTCCATTGGAGGGGATCAGGACCCTTACCTAGGATTGGGAACCAGTTCCCTTTCAAATGTATTACTGTAATTATGGAAAATCCGAACTTATATCCTACATGGACTGAAATAAGTGGAACTGCCTCCAACCCAATTGACCCGACACAATAATGACCAACTCACCACCAAACTCTGCCTCACCTCCTCGTCCTCGTCCGCCCCTCATGCCGCTGCCCCCACCCCGGCCTACCCCGAAGTCCGCTCTGCGGGTGGCAAAGGACACCTTGATGGGGTTTCCTTTGAAGTCCTTGCCTACAACAGAAAAAACAATTAAGTGATCAGAATATTTATAAAAATATGAGGGGCTTTGTGACTGTAAATATTCTTTATTAATCCTGACCACATGTGCCAAATCTCAGTTTATAGTTAAACATATGAATAAAATAAAAATTATAAGATCGAGGGGTACAGTGGTCTCTTATTTTTATACGAGCCGTATATATTTATGTTTCAGACCACAGTGGAGTGAGTCTATAGATGCCACCAACTTTAGTGCAGTTCATTCAGTATAAGCAAATACTTGCAATGGATGTAACACATATCACCACATTCATTCAAAACTAAATGAGGGAAGTAACCGTGCAAAGTCTGCATTTTCAACCGCTTTTGACAGCATCACATCACGACAGCGTAAATTTGCAAATACATGTGACACATGGACGGAAACAGATCCACTGTTTATTTTGTGGGATTAATCCAATAAAAATAAAATACAATGACCCACCACATAAATTGAATAATCGATTTCATGAAAATTATCCACATCAAACGGTAACCAATCACCCCATACCATCAAACCAGTCAATTGCCGCTTTGGCTGAAGGAGGGTCATCAAAGGACACAGTGGCTTCTCCCTTCAGCTTCCCAGTCTCTCTGTCTGTATACAGGTTGATCATGGGTAGACCTGTCTTCTTATTGATCTGAGAGATATAGAAAGATACTTTCACAATAGTGAAACATTTCATAGGCAAAACAAAATAACTCATAAGCCAAGCTGAGTAAAGCCCTGGGACAAGATTCCATCCTAACACCTAAGTCAGGCACATAATGCAGGTGCATTTTATAATTTAAGAGATCAAAGTGTAAAGTGAGGGATGATTAAAATCATGAGGCAGGTATTTACCTTGATTATGCCAATCTGCTTGAAAAAGTCAGCCACAGACTCAACAGTGTAGCCATCTCCCATGCCTTGTACAAAGATGGTGTTGTTGTCAGAGTTATCTTGGTCTTCCACTGTAGGGAGGTGGTCAAGTCAGCATAGGATTAATACAGTGAAACAACATTACATAAGCAAGGTTGTTCTGTGCCTGTATCAACAACATCTCAGAAAAGGTCCTAGGAGTCCTGTCAAAACCTTGAGCTTGAATAATATTCCTAGCTAAATGAAAGTATTAGCAAAGTTTGAAAAAGTCCTAGGGACCCTGTTAATGTAGTGGAATCAAAGATTTGTTTTTAAAAACCCATAAAGGTGAAATTGTCAGACGTGTCAACTCCACGGAACATTTCAATCTCACACCAAATCAGTATATTTGCTTCCTCCGTGGAGTGGACACACAGGTGGGGTGTCGAATTGACCCTACCCTTAAATAACTCAGCCTTTCAGGACTACATTCATCATTGCTTGTAGGCACGGACTACATGTTGTATTTTACCAAATATAATGTAGAATCACAATTTTGATTTTATCATATTGGACATCCTATAGGTGCTTACGACAATGCATATTTATAAAACAACATATTATAGATAAACTCAGGTTATTCTCTAGCACAAATGTCCTACCTGTCACCCCAGCAAGTTCAAAGTCAGACACGGAATGGTGTGGCATGCACAAACCATTTTATACCAATTATTATTTTGAACGCTATTAAAACTACTCATCACTCCAGTTTTAGCTACACTGCTTAAAACAATTAAGGAACACTCAAAACACACATCAGGTGTCGATGAACAAAATATATCGAAATCTGGTCTGTACCTTGTGTAATTCGTTGAGAACAAAATGATATACCAAGAGTCAATGGAAACAAAAATCACCAACTGATGTATGGCAGTATTCAAACTCACAAGTGAGTGAACAACTGAATTCACAGGCTGTGCCAACTTGCGTGAATTTCATCACAGCAACACAATGTGACTCAGCAGTGTGTTCGGCCCCCACATTCCTGTATGCACTCCGGACAACCTCTGGGCATGCTACTGATGAAGGTCAATGGTGTCCTGGGGGAATGTCAATCAAGCTGCAAGCAATGTGCTGAGCTGAGAGCACAGTTCACACTTGAGGATGTCAGGCCCTCATGCCACCCTTATGGAGTCTGTTTCTGACAGTTTGGTAGAGGTAATTTGGAGGGCTCTGGCAGTGCTTCACCTCACACAAAGGAGCAGAAAACAGTCCTGCTGCTGAGTGGATGCCCTTGTATGGCTAAACCAGCTTTCCTCATTTAATGGCCGGTCTCCTGGTATCTCCCTCATGCTCTTAAGACTGTACCGGGAGACACAGCAAACCTTGCGACGACACGTACTGGATGTGTCAACCTGGAGGAGCTGGACAACCTGTGCTACATGAATGGGCTGCAGGTAACACCTCATGCTACCAGTAGTGACAAGGAAACCAGCAAAACTAGAGAAGAATCAGTCTGGAAGTATGAGGAGCGAGCAACTGTCTGTGGCCACCACCTGCAATACCGTTCTCTTTTTTGGTGTTGTCTTGCTGTTGCCTCTCCAGTGCACCCGTTGTCACTGACACCGAAACAGGTGACATTGACACACAAACAATTATGTTTCCTAACTGGACAGACTGATATCCTTGAAATTTAATTGACTTGATGATATATTCAACTGTGAGAAATCTATACTTACTGGAGCTAGGCCCACCAGGTCCCTGGTCTCGCGGTCCTTCAGGGTAAAAGAAAAATGCATTTCAGTTTATTTTTTTATTTGTATTTTTAAAAGGTGAACAATGCTTGCACTGCCACACTCACAATTCTAGAGCTACACAACCTTTGCTCATTCACAACTAAGCATTTATTCAATTCACACATACCTACAAAAACATCCACATAGACCTACTGGTTCTGCATGTCTTTTTATAGTGTCTGCACAGTATTCTGACATGGACCCTTACATCATTTGCTTGCCATGGACCAGACTCATGGAAAGAACTAATGATCCATGACATTGACAGTGCACATTGTACAAGCTTCCTATTACTTCATGTGTGATACAACCAGAATCTATTTTCTGGCTTCTCCCCTTCATTAAATGAACCTTTCATTCCATATAACACACGATTTCAACACACAGATTTCACAGTAGTTCATCTGTTCCACAAGTAGCAGCAGACATTACTAGTAAGTGAAGTATTTAACAAGGACCAAAGAGATTTTTGAACCCAGTAGTCATTATGATCAAGGAACCGCCAGAGATTGTCTGGGGATGTTCACTCAGTTTAACATTCCGGTATATTTCTAGGTTTGAAGGCATGGAACCAGCCTCACCCTCAATCTGAAAGACTTTGAGGTCCAACTCTTAGCATGCAGTTGTGTTTGTGATATTGACTTACCAACACCGTGGCCATTTAGAATCTACACTTTGACTTTGTGGTCAAGATATCCCACATATCTTACTGTACAGTTCAGACACCCAAGATTTTACTTGCATTTTGACTTCAATGTGTACTATATTGTCCACTGTTTAAATCTTGTGAGGAGAACCTCTGCAATAAGGTAAATATGTGAATTCAAGAAATATATATATTTTTTAAGACCAGTCTTCAGCCATGTTTTGTTGAATTTTGTCAAGACCACTGAGGGCATTCAACAAGAAACAAGGCATAACCACGCATGTAACATTACTGTACGCTCAGTGTATGGACCCCACCAGGACAATACCATGACGGCGTGGTCATCATTCACTTCCGGTTGCATCTTAACACATTCACCAGTAGAAAATATGGATTTACCCATGGATTACCGCTTGGCACTTTAACAGTCTCTGGTACAGGGCTGTACGCTCATCCAACGTGCAGTTTCTCATTTTTTTCCCTCTCTTAAGTGGACCAAACCAGTTGCGAGTGGGAGGTGGGGTAATCCATAACACACCCGTGTGACACCACAATAATCCTTTGTTTTGTTGTATTCCATATACCATATATACAAATAATCCCCTTCTGTTCTTTAATCCAAGTGTGCAGTGGATTAAACTCAAGTAAATACAGTTAACCCCCCCCCCCAAAGAATTGTGGGAATTTTTTATAAAACGAAATGTATGGGATTTTTTTTAACCACGACCCGGCAATGACTGCTCACCACTTTTATACCACTACAACATACTACCCCGATTGATGCCATTACCTAACCAGAGTACAATTACAAGGACAGGTAATATATTTTTGCCAATGCTTGACCATTGACTTAAATTTTTTAATGAGGACTAGTGCTTCGTTCCTTTGAGGGTTCTTGGAAATTAAACAAAAGTGCTCAGTTAAAAATCTCATGTTGGAATTACAAGTGAGAAACTCGAGAAAATGGCTAACCGACTTGACATTTCCCCACCTACCTTTTAGACAAAAATACACATTTGTTTGCTATTAAAACCGTACCTAAATGTATAAAGTAGCTAGTCTGAACATATTCTTGTTAAGCACGCTGGCTAACGTTAATGTTAGCAACATTAGTAAATTCTGAAGCTAGCTAAAATCTAAATTCAAAACCACTGTAAGAAAATGATGGCCGAGTTTCCAAAGTGGTAACCAAAAAAGTTAATTATACCCCAGTACCATTATCAATACTACCATTGAAGATCAAACAATCACATGATTCTGGAAGGACTGTTTGTGCATTTAGAACTGAGGTGTATAGTGCAAAACTACACACCCCAACAAGACAAAGTGAGTGGCCTAAGAATTTCAGAAGAGAAGGGAGAAACATGCCTAAACACTATTTCAGCTGCTTTAAGTTCACCTTGCAGTTTGAGGCCATACTTGTAGGTGGTATTATTCTTCAGGAGTAACTTTTTAGCAACCCTCTGGACTCCATTGTTTTGACAGTTTAAAAAATGCAGGCTATTGAAGTGATCACAATATTTTTTTAGCAAAAACTACAAGCAAGTACAAATAAGCCAAACGCATTAAGATCCAAGTTCACACTGATTAGAAAGACTACCTACTCAATTTTACAGTGACTGAGAGGATTCAAAGCAAGGTAACTTCATACCAGCAAAAATAGAAGTTACTGTACAGCCCCTCAGCTGCAGTAATTCCTATACATTATCAAACGAAGGGCCATTTCTGATATGGTCACATACACACAGACATACAGAGTTCATTCTTACCTTTTGAGATGACAACATGCAGGACATACATCATGTGCTACATAGCATATTGAGGTCCTGTAGACCACCGCCAAAAAATACCAATCCCACTCAGATGACACTTATCTAAAGCAACTTCTGCTGACATGTGCTCTTTTAATTTTGATTTTATTATGGGTGCAGGACCAAAAGCCCTAATTTAAAACTGTACTATCATTTGATAAAACAGGGCAAAACATCTGTTAAAACTAGGCCATCTAATGGAACTTGAATCTACATTGTTTTGCTATCATGAATCTTTACCCTCAATATGCCATGCTTCACATATCCCTATTTTTTTTCCCATTTGACTCCCTTTTGCACTCCAAACAGAGATGTCACAAACACTTTCCATTATGCCCATAACCACTGAATGTTAGTTGTTTTATAGGTCAATCATTGACCAATCATTGCTCATTAACTTTTAATAATAAGTTACCTTCAAACTATACCCCCCAACAGTCACAGAATAGTTATAACATCCCAGACTTTTTTGGGGCCCAATAATGTACATCTTTTACATAATACCGTTTACACTCCCCTCCCCCCCGCCCTTTAAGCTTGACTTTTTAAACCCACCGAATCTCTTGTTTTAAAGAGTTTTGTCACTTACCACCAAACTTATTGAATCCTCCACGATCGCCCATTCTGATGAGGAGAGAAAAGCAACACACATTGAAGGCAGGTGTGTGGGTGGAGCCATATCACTGAGGTTTCCACCGCCTTTTGACCCCTCCCTTGTTAACCTTTCACTTTTCTCTCACTTTGTTCACCCCCCTAGCTCTTTGGAATCACCCATGGAGTTGTCCACTCTCCTTGAAATCTGAGTAGTTGGAAGACAGCTTCAACAACATCTGTTTGGTATCCTCAGACCTTTGCAGGTGGATATAAATCCAAAGATCGTACCATACAATTATCCAGTCACCTCTTGCTTTGTACAAGAGATCATATTAAACTGTCTACCAGCCTGTTTCTTTCTGCATTGATCTCTCAAACCACAACAAAATATTCTTGGTTCCTAGGTGTATCATGTTGTACAGGGTTTCACAACACTGCAAGAATGGCTGCGGAATCCAAGTCAACGTTAACTAAGAAAATTGTTTGTGACCTTCTCTGGTACTTTCTAGTGGTCATCTGGAGGCTTATGGGTCCCCCTACTACGTTTCCCCCTGCCTTGGTCATTGACATCCTTTCTAGCTGATTGGTTGCTGTGTCTGTTGCACTCTTCAACCCCTGCCTATTGTCTTCTTGATAAAAGGTCAATAACTCCTGCCTGTCCTCCCTTTTCATTCCCACTTTCATCCCCAAGAAAAAAAGAAAAAAGAAGAAAAAACAACAGAAGCCCACCGCGGAGAGGTGAGAGCCTAGGAGGAGATTCACAGAGATTCATTAAAGCATAATTTCACACAGTGATCCTGTAAGGGTGGGTGGGGAGACAGTGTTGCAAAGTTGGAGAGGGCAACGGACTGGGGGGAGTGGCTAGGTCATGTGGTGTGTTTGTGTGTATTTAACGGCATGCCAGTAAGACCATACAGCGCTCTTCCAGTCATGACATCACCACGCCTCTCAGGTCAATGGAAGTTGAACAGAGGTGGGGTTGATGCATGATTCAGTCACAAGCAGTAATAATAGAAGACAGATGTAAAATGCTTTTCAAAAGGACTTGAAGTCAATTTACAGCATAGCTAAAAGACCTCAGAATTGGCACATTAGACCAGTTTGCAGAACACATTATTCAAATAACATTTCCATTTTGCTTAGCCGTTTGCTGCCGTCGGGGAACGAAGGAAGAGTGCAGTAAAACTGTCTAGAAGATTTTCTCTGTACATGTAATTTCCAGTGCATTCTCAATGGAAATCATACATTGACAGTGAGTGGTCCGTACCCATATAATATTCACAGACATGTTAAGATTGAACTATTATGGGGAGACAGACACCCTAGCTATACGACACTCCATACACGCAAGGGAAAAATGAATAGTTCCAATATTGTTCCCGTTCTTGTTGTATCTGTTTTTCTTCGCCTCAAGCATTACAAGTGATTAAGGCAGTGCTATAATGTTGGGCATACACTATAACCTTCCAATGTGACTTTGCCATACCATACTCAGTGAGCACAATCAACTTTTTGTGATTTTAAAGTTGTACATCCAGCATTGAACAAACACGTTTGGATAATTTGAATGTCACGTTTGCTACTTTAGTTTTAAAAAGATTGTTTAAGGTCACTCTCAGCACTTCAGATATTTCAGTGAAAAATTAAAGGTGATGCTGCATATTTCCCTACTCCTTAATGAAAATGGATAGGAAGAATAGTAAAGCCAGCTGCAGGTTACAATTAAGCAATTTAGCAAATGTTCTCATCCAGAGCAACTTACAGTAGTGAATGAATACATTTTCTTACTGTTCAGCCTGCCATATCTGCATAACGAATTTAGCGGCTGGGAAGTAAACAATTAAGTTTAAGGCTACTCCGTCTTATTACTGAGCAACAAACAAGACAATTCAAGTAGACCGACCTTCAAGGATTTGGTTTAAGTTGTCACAATCTCACTCTAATTGAAATCTCTTGCTTGTTGGTATCATTTAAGCAACACAACATGTTAAAGGGTAAGAAGGATGAAGCTCAATGTTGTGTTTAGCTTTTAAAACAACCTTGAACTAGTAGTCAGTTGTAAGACTAGGTATTTTAATGCTAGTAGAAGTCACACCTATTTCAACACAGTAACTTTTGGTGAAGCTGTAATTGCACACAAGCAACCACAATATGCGGATGAGCACTTTACACAACATAGTTCCGATAGCCATGGATTGCGATTGCTTGGAGTGAGCGAAGACGGGCAGTTGACAGTGTGAACGAGCTCAACACTGATAAGACACTCATGTTAGGTTCCATGGATGACAAGCAGCGAGCAGAAAGCTGGGACTGAAATCATTTTCCACCCAAATAATTGGGGAGAACCTTAGACTGATGTAGTAACACAATACAAACCCCTTCCTCCACAAACAACCCCTACAACTAAGCCATACCAGTTTTACTTTTGGTATGGCTCATGGGTTGCTTGCTCAGTGTCAAACTAAATCAGCCACTACCAAGTTTGAGCTGATTTTGTGGAACTAGAACCCCAGTGCAGCTGGTCGGTTTTCACTGACCAAATTAACAAGCTCTTTGAATGTCTTGTCGTGTGGTCTGTTACATTTCCTTTGCGCCCGTTGGAATTCCAAATAATTGACAGTGTCACCAAGACAACCCTTTTGACACAGAGTCGTTCCTTAAACCATGAGAGAGGTAAGAGTAATGGCTTAGGTGAAATAACTCACCTTTGGTTTTCATTAAGGAATTCTTCTGTTCATCCATCATAGGTCTAACATGACCAGGCAGACACTTTGGATTAAGTATCAAACCCCAAGCAACACAGTTGTGTGGCTGTATCCACACGCGGATACATGAGTGTGTGTACTTTTGTTTTGTGTTGAGTGTAGGTAAATGCTAAGGGGGCCGAGGCATAACATCATAGGGAATACTGAAGGACACCATGAGCGTGTGTGTTGGTGTGTGTGTATGGTTAACAAGCCCTTACCCCATGCCTCCTCTGCCTCTCGGTCCACCCCGGCCACCTCGGTCAAATCCACGGTCGCCGTCACCACGACCTCTGAAGCCTCCACCCCTTTCTCCACGACCTCGTCCTCCGCGATCTCCGTAGCCACCGTCCGAGCCGCCATACCCTCCGCCGCCACCTACTCCCATTGGTGGTGAGTCCCCGCCATATCCTGGGTAGAGTTGGACATTCAGGGTACGTTGCTCATTTTTTTGAGTGGGTGCATTTGAATGAAAAATGGGCCTTTAATGGCAAAGGGATTCCACACCTCCGGCCCCTTGGCTGTACTTGCTCTGCTGTCCGTAGCTCTGGGGCGGGGGAGAGCTGTAGCTCGGGGCCTGGCTGTAGGGAGCCCCGCCGGGCTGCTGCTGGCCTCCACCACCCCCATAAGCCCCACTTTGGCCACCACCACTGCCCCCGTAGCCGCCTCCGCTCTGGCTCCCATAGCTGGCCCCGCCCCCACTCTGCGGCAGCTGTTGTCCGTAGCTAGGAGGCTGTGAGTTGTTGCCATAGCTACTGGGGAGATGGGAAGAAAAAGGGAGCAGTATTATTTCATGCACCGCCGCTCTTGCTATTAAAACAGGCGACCAACCATCGAAAATTACCTTCCAGCTGAAAATCGGAACTTCACAAACCAATCATCAGGTTAAAAAGACATAACAGGAGAGAGAAATAATTCTAGCCCAATGAAGCAGAAAGATTCATGTACCCTCTCCCAAACTGACCTTCTGCACACCTAAGAATAATTTTGTTTGGCTATTAGTCATGTTGACATAACTATGCACAGCATTATTAGAGGACTGTGGAAATAAGAACGTAATGGGCATGCATATTATATATATATATTTTTTTTTTTTTTTTAAATACGTTTCTCAACACATTTTTACTCTTTTCACATAATGCAGATTTTCACACCAAGTATTTCTCTCCCTCACCTGGTTGAAGATGGGGCTGCAGCAGACTGACCATACCCAGAGTAGGAAGACTGCTGGTTGTAGCCACTCTGTGGGGGCTGACTGCTACTGCTGCTGTTGAAGCCTCCAGAGCCATAGGACTGACTGGATTGGTTGTAGCCACCCTGGGATGGAGGCGGAGAACCATATCCTCCTGAAAGGTCACAACAACAAAAAGTAATGTGAGGTGGATAAGTACCTGCCGGCATCAGTTACCAACCCAGTAAACAAAAATACATTGTTTAGGTGTTTTTTCCAGACAATAAAGCCACATTTCAGGCGATAAATAAGTTTAAACAATTATTCCAAAATAAGTGTGGCTGTATCCACAACCAGTACATTTGACTTGTTTAAATAAACAGGTGAATAGTGCCTTACAGTTCCTGAATAATTAGAGTATTTTTGACTATGAGGCAGTTGGTCACTCACCTGACTGAGGCTGGCTGTAACTGGAGCTGTAACCTCCCTGGCCATAGGAGGCAGAGCTGCCCTCTGAGCTCTGGTTGTAGCCGCCGCTGCTTCCATAGCCCGGCTGGCCGTAACTCTGGGCGGATGACTGACTGTAGCCACCCTGACTGGCCTGGCCACCACCATAGGTGCCATAGCTGAAAGCAGCAAATACAGATATTACAACTGCATGTCGACATGAAAATATAATCTGAAAATAACGTTATTATTTGAGAAATTATATTGTGCTATATGAAGACGACACACCGATTTATATTCTTCACAAATCTTTATCGCTTTCAAGAACTAATCCTTCAATGGGTACTCGGCATTTCCTACACCTATCTATTTTACAATTCAAGCCGATTCATAAGCAATTCTCATTAGAATTGCACATTCAATGTAGCATGGATTTAGCTGGTTATCTGGGAGGATGTTTAATTATTCCGATGGGATGATACATTTTGACTCACCCCTGGGCTGCAGCAAGAGGGTAATCTGTCGAAAAATAAATGGATATGATCAGTAGCAGCCGTGGCCAAGATGACTGGTCCTCGTCGCCCGTAGCAACCTTAACATCCGCTTGACTTAATCATTTATAAATTCGCGTTCCATTTCAATTTAAAAGGTACGATCAAAATAGGTAATAAGATGTACACAACCAGGACATTACCATGCACAAACCGGTGTCGTTGCTTGGCTCAGTTGCTAGGTTTTGTAGCTACCTAAACAAAATGGTGGTTGTCTAATTTGCCTAGTTACAGTACTGTAATAGACAGCAAGCTAGCGGTCTTTGGTTCGGCTAGCTATCTAGCAAAACGCATTGTAAATGTTCTTTGTCTAGATGTTCATTTGCCAAAAGTCACTGTAGTTACCTTTAAACGAAAGTATATAGTATTCCCAAACTATCTAAAATCAACCGTATATGTAATACAAATTAATCAATGTGTATGCTATAAATGGCGTTAGCTAGCTAAGTCATCTAAATGTATCTGGCAAACGTTAGCCATCAAACGACATCGCCGATTACTTTCAACTATTATCATACAATATATTTATTTATATAATGTATTCTTACCATTCGATGCCATTTCCTCTTTTAAAATTCCTAAATTCGTTGTTTATCTGGTCAGACGTCGCACACTAGCTAGCGTTTAACGTTAATGCGTGACAAAGAGAAAGGAGAAAAACGTTCTCCCAACTGCGCCACTATACGCTAGAAAATAAAACAGACTAGGCTGTGTTGCATCCAGCGTCGTCGGACGCAACCACTTGGTCTTTTTTCCACACTGACATTGGTTGTATTAGTAAATTATATGGGTTTTTAACACAATTACATTTTACCATAAGTATTGGGGAACACGTTTGATTACAAATGATACACACAGTGAAAGCTACCTTGACGCACTGTTATCACACATTTTCGAATAAAAATTTCACAAAAAAAACCGACAGCCTAAATATTGGGGTCGTCCTCACCAATTATTTCCCCCCGACTTTATCGGAACCAAGTCTCCCTGGTCTGTGTATGGTCATGGCTCAGTACGTCAAACACTTGCCACAACAGCACTTTTCGGTCAGTTAGAAATAGATTTTAATTTAAAAAAAATATTACATCAAGTACATTGTTAATTCATTTGAAAGAGTCCATAATCATAAAATGCACGTTAGCCTACAATCATTAATATACTTTTACCTAATGGTAGAGGTAAAATCATGAACACACTTGCAAAATTGAATAACTGCCCTCTAAACATAGTGGTACTGACAAGATAGGCTTCCCATTGACTCATGCCCATTGCTGAATGGCACGTGTTAAAGGTTCCCCATGAATGAGCTCAAGATTCTTTACACATCCAGATTGCATCTACCTTTTGGAAATTCTGACATCCCTACCAAGACCGACTTACAATAGTGAGAGCATACATTTTTAAAGTTTTATCAGACCAGATAAATGTGCTCACACAAGTTATGTATCAGGTGGATTTTCAGTATCTATCAAGTTTGCAATTTTGTGCAAATATTGGCCAGTGGGACATCTTAAGCAAATGTAACCACTCTTATAGTCATGGACTGCAGTATGGGGGAAAAAAACTCACCTTCAATTATATCAAAAGTATAGTTTCAACCAGGGACGCCAACAGGAATTCCAGGGCCTGGGACAAGATTGAACGTTTAGGACCCAAACCACAGGCCCAAAAAATGTATGAATAGCAATGATGTTACTGTTCATAAAACAGGTCATAAACATTTATTGTTTAATATTTTAGCTAGGTAGTAGTAAATACCAAGATTGACTGACTTATAAATAATTATATTCAAGCCAACCAAATGGGCCCCCTGAGGCCTGGGCCCGCGTCACTGGTTTCAACTATTACATTTTTGCTTACATCTAATTTGTTTTCAAAGAACTGAGTAAAACATGCTTCTGTGTTTCTGATGGGGCATGAAATTAGAAGAAAACCACGATATAATAGAAGCGATATTCCTCTAGAACAAATCGGAACATATCATACATTTTACATCAGAAATGATGTAAGAAAATACAAATTTTCATTAAGTTTAACAAGACCAGTATTAGGCTATTAGTACTGAACCAGAAAATGGAGAGCTTATTCATAGCTTGTTGATGTAATCAATGTAATTTTATGAGTTGTTTGACACGAAAGGTTCACTGTTGAAACAAACTTCAGTTTCCTTAAACATAATTAAACCAATTAAACAGTTATCTACGTCCACTATAATTAATATTTCAGATTTCACACAGTTTCACTTCTGCCTATCTGGTGGGCCTCTTAAATCGAGTTGTGTGGTACATTTTGTTGGTTGTTAAACATTGTTTCTGTGAACATCCCCCACTAGATATACAGATTAATTTCATGTCTCTGTAGTCTGAGGGGTCTTGCGGCTTATCTAGGCATCAGCAGTGAAGCAAGGGCATATCCTAATACCAGAGCCCTGCTTGCATCTGCCTGGGTGGCCCCACCTAAGAGCTGAACCTCCGGGACCGTGGCTCTGATGAAATCAGCGAAGGCGGACACCTTGGCGTAGACTCCAGGCCTGTTGCGCTGAGCACAGCCTAGTCCAAAACTCACCACGCCGGCCTGGATCCATGTCCGGTTACCAATGGGACAGACCAAAGGTCCTCCAGAGTCCCCCTGTGAAGAAAATTTACATATATTTAGAGGCAAAGAGCTGTGGTGTAGAACCAAAGTATTCAGCTCCCCACCAGAGGCCAGGGTTCAATCTCAGCATCCTCCCCTTCTGCTGCTCTCCCATCTACATCTATTTTTTTCTATCTGAATTAAGAAAGGTTTGCAGATGTTTTGCATGCAGGTGTGCTGTCTATCAGTCCCCACCTGGCATGAGTCTTTGCCTCCCTCCTGGTAGCCAGCACAAATCATGTCAGACAGGATGGCCACAGCCTCGGATTCAGAAGACTGGACCTGATACATTTGTTGACAGGAAGTCTGCTCCACGACAGGCACTGCCACTTCCCTCAGAGCTCCCACCCCTGATATGGACCCTGTTGGCAGGCAGAAAGGGTAGGGTTTAGAGAAAGGGAAGATACAGTTATCTCAAAATTTCCTTTGGTAATGAGTAGCGATAAAAACTGATGGGTAAATTGTGAATGCTAAACAATTATTGCCAGACTGCGTAAGTGGAGCCGGCCAAGAAGAGCGAATGTCTCTTACTGAGTGACTGACTACCCCTTGTTAAATAGCGAAGAGGTTAGAGAAACAGACTGCCAAGCAAGAGGACCCGTGTTCGAGCCATGTCATAGTCAAAACTAATTATTTGTTCAGGATAGACAAAAACTTCCCTGGATACAAGCTTCAGTTGCTAAGTTATAGTAAGCCTAAAAATAAACTGTTTACAGTTATATTGCGACTCTTTCTGGTGGATATGAAGTGCACATCCGTATGTGTAACATCAATACATTCCTGGTTTAATTATTCTGTTTGCACAAGTGAAAGCAAACCAAAGTGGGTACAGTACTGTTTATTATCCACTAGGATGGCAGATAAGAAAGAGGGATCAAAATTTATTTCAGGGATGACAAACTACACTGAGTGGGCTTGGGTTTATTGGATGACAGCTTAAGATCTTCACATGCCACTGTTTTATATTGCACAGATTCATCAGTAATGCCAGATCGTTCACTTCACAAACCAGTATCATAATTGAATCAGCTTCAAGGAACCAATCCTCCCAGATAACTAATTAAATCCACTGAAGCAGTCTGCTTCCTTTACTCATTGGTTACCATACAAAGCCTCACTTCTTTTCCCACCTCTCTATCCAGGAACTTACATTTTCAGTTGAGTGTTATTTTTCACATGGCATTGTTTGAATGTGTCCTGAGGCAAGGACGTTTTCACAATAAGTTAGATGGTAGGGCAACACGTCTTTGAGCGTCAGCCCATTTCAAACACCTTCACAGTAATATAAAGCAGTTCTACAGTTGAGTAAAGGTATTTTATTGCTTTCTCCCTTCCAGACCACTGTCTTCAGACAGACACACACACAGACACAGACACAGACACACACACACACACACACCTCACCTCCCTCCTGTGTGTGGCCCCAGCCTGTCACGAAACACATGGTGCCACTGGGGAACACTACAGGTGCATTGGGCAGACAGACAGGTTGGATCCGCTCGCTCCAGGCCAGAGGCTGGGCCAGCTGCACCAGGGCCAGGTCGCTGCCCCCCTGGGGCTCCTGGTAAGATGATGGCACCACCACTCGGGCCACACGCCGCTGACTCTCATACCGGTTGTAGCCGTTGAGCTGGTGGCGGCCCATATACAGAGTATAGGAGGAGACATCCAAAGGGCTGAAGGGAGGGAGGGAAAGGAGGGGTTGGAACATGGGGAGGTTTTAGAACAACTAAAACAGTACAATATAGAGGCATATTTGTCCTCTTTGACATGTGCACAGACATGTAGACTGCGTTGGATTCAACTTTAAACATTGGATTACAATTTGAAAAAGCAACTTTTGGTTATGGGCCCAGCATTCTAACCATGGAGCAAGCTAACACCCTACACCAGGTCAGGAGTTGATTCACTGTAAATACAGGTTTTGCTTTCAACCAATTTGTCCAGACAATGTTGGTGCAGTTTATTCACTTGATCTCACACAGACAATAAAAAAATCAAATAAATCTAACCTCAGTGAAAAGAAAAAAAAAAGTTCATAACATGAATTGGAACCCCTGCAATAAGTATTTTGTGCACTGTCCCTTTGCCAAGATAACAAGTCAGAGTCATCTTAACGAGGAGGGAGAACACAGGAAGGGACTTGTTATACCAGTCCTACATGCAGAAACTCTCCAGATCCATAAAACCATTGGTCCTCATTTGGGGACTTATCAGTTTAGCCCACAGGTTTTCAATGGGAGTGTAACGGCTTTTGCAAATGTTTGATTCTATTTAGTGCACCATTTTCATGTAGATTTGGAGGTGCTTGGGATTATTGTCTAGCACGATGATCCAATGAAAAACGTTTTTTTTACAACTGGCAGAGGCAAACAGGTTAAATGTTACAATGTATTATAACAATGTTACCAGGGCATTTAGAATAAAACAGCCCCACAACATAAGATGGATGACCATTCTTGATAGACAAGACTAGGTCATTTTCTGCATGACCATGGGTCTTCATACCAAATTTTTTGTTGCCAAAATAAAACAAGTGTTCTCATCAGGCCATAGAACCTGGTTCTAATTAATGTTTAATTACATTTACAAACTCCAGGTTATTTCATATGTGTTTTGGTAACAGCAGGGGCTGTCTTCTAGCCTTGTGCAACCACCCTGATCTTGCAAGCTCACATTCTGATTCAGTCCACACAGTTCGAATACACATACACTTTTGGTAGGGTTATTGACAATGAGCTTTGAGAAAAGTTATTCTGCTGGTGATTGGACCAGTCGCAAGAAGAGAAAAAACATCTTTGTTCAGGAAAGCCTTCAACGCTGCTATTTGCTGTTCTGTCAGTGAAGTTACATCCCACAGTCCATTGTTATTTTCTTTTTCTGCACTTTTTGTGGTGCTCCTCAACTAAAACCCTCTCCCAGATTATTAGAGAATGCTGTGATTGGTCTGCCAATCACTTGGACAGAGAAAGACAAGAAAGGAATTTTTCTCTTGCCAACAGGTCTAAATAATTTTAAGTGGTGTCTTATTTTAGTTTTGGAAACATGGTCAATGGTGTTCTCAAGAAGAATTCTGCCATTCTCCAACTATGAACCTTGGAGATATTTTCTGCCATTTTTCTCATTGAATGAGGGCAAAATACACATGCGTCCTCTTCTAAGCAAGTTCATAACATCTCAAGTTGTTGTTAATTTCTTAATTATTGCCCTAATAGTGGAGAAGGGTATTTTGAGGTGTGTAGCATGTATCTTTTTAAAGCCATTGCCTGATTTGTGGAGATCAACAACTTGTGTCATATCATCTGTTTGTAGATTGATGATTAAGGGAGTTAAGCCACCACATATTTATAACCCAATTTTAATAAAATATTTATTGATTATTTCTTCAATATATTTTCACTCAAATAAAAGTAAGATTCATTAGATTTTTTGGAATGCAAGATCAAGCTGATAAACAACATCTGCATTTCATCAGGCTTTATTGTTCATATTTACCTACAGGGTCCAATAACTCTTGGGGACACTGTTTGCCAGGTTGTTTATTTTGGGCAGTCATTTTTAAATAAGCAATTTAGCCAATACAAAGAGATACAATTAGGTCCGAAGTAATTAGAAACAGACAAGTTTTGATATTTTGGCTATTGACCATAATACATTCATTACAATTAATTCATGAATATGGGCGTACAGTGCAGTCTTTCAGCATAATTTGAGGGTATCCACATCCAAATTGGACGAAGGGGTTTAGGAATTAAAACTCTTTAATATGTAGCCCCTCTTACTCAAGGGACCAAAAGTAATTGGACAATTGACTTAATATCTGTTTCAAAGACAGGATTGGGCTATTCCTTCATTATTTCTCCATCAATTTAGCAGGTAAAAGGTCTGGAGTTGATTTCAGGATTCCACATTTGGAAACTGTGGCTGTGAACCCAAAACATGCGGTCAAAGGAGCTATGCATGCAAGTGAAATAGGCCATACTAAGGCTGCAAAAATAAATCCATCAGTGATATAGCAGGAACATTAGGAGTGGCCAAAGCAACAGTTTGGCACATTCAGAGAAAAATAGAACACATTGGTGAGCGCTGCAACACAAAAAGGCCTGGACGTCCACACAAGACAACAGTGCTGGATGATCAAAGGATGATTTCAATGGTAAAGATAAACCCATTCACAACATCCAGCCAAGTGAAAAACACTCTCCAGGTGGTAAGCATATCATTACCCAAGTCTATCATGAAGAAAAGTCTTCAAAAGAGCAAATACAGAGTGTTCACCAAAAGGTGCAAACCATTCATAAGCCTCAAGAATACAAAGTCGAGATTAGACTTTGACAAAAAACTAGCCCAGTTCTGGAACAGCATTCTTTGGACAGATGAAACCAAGATCAATCTGTATCAGAATGATGGGAAGAAAAAAGTACAGAGAAGGCTTGGAATGGCTCATGATACGAAGCATTCCACATCATCTTTAAAACACAGTGGAGACAGTGTTTATGGCATGGGCATACATGGCTTAAAATGGACCTGGGTCACTAGTGTTTATTGACGATGAGACAGAAGCAGTCGGATGAATTCTGAAGTGTATAGAGCTATGTTGCCTGCTCAGATTCTGCCAAAATCATCAGAGTTGATTGGACAGCACATCACTTTACAAATGGAAAATGGAAAATGACCCAAAACATACTGTGAAAGCAACCTAGGAGTTTAAGGCAAAGAAATGGAATGAACTACAATGACCGAGTCAATCACCTGATCTGAACATAATCGAGCATGCACTTACTTGCTGAAGACAAATCTTAAGGCAGAAAAAACCCTAAACAAACAACAACAGAAAACAGCTGCAGTGAAGGTCTGCCAGAATCTCACAAAGGAGGAAACCCAGCGTTTCGTGATGTCCATGCATTCAAGCAGTCACTGACTGCAAAGGATTCTTGACAAAGAATTAAAAATAAACATTTTATTTATGATTGTGTTAGTGTGTCCAATCACATGAGCTCCAGAAATAAGGGGACTGTGTATGGAGATAGTTTCAATTCCTAAACATTTCATACAATATTTTTGTTCAACCCAATGAAATAAAACTTCAACTGCATCTTAAATCCATTGCGATGTCGTACAGAGCCAAAATTAGGAAAATTGTGTCAATGCCCAAATATTTCTGGACCTAACTGTAAGAACCCAGACTACACACATGATATGCCCCGCCAATGCCACAGGCAGCAGTCTTACTTGGGGAAGCAGTGAGCAGCAGACAGCACCCATTCCTTGGTGATGAGTGACCCCCCACAAATGTGCCCACTGGCGCCCATCTGGATATCCACTTGCCATGGCCATGCCCCTTCTTGTGCCTCACTTCCTCCCACGATGCGATTCCCTAGTGGTGGCCGTCCACACACTGATGGAGAAAAACAGAACTTTAATATCAAGTGGGATAAGGTGGAATTAGGGGTAAAATATTGTCCCTATCCCTTCCTGAGATTTTATCAAACACACACACACACACACACACACACACACACACACACACACACACAACAAAACCCAAGAGGACACAATCATTTAAAAACAGATAAAGCTCAGCTTGTAACTACTTCACTCAAAACACACCTGTCCTGGCTTTGTCTGCATCCATTATTCAGCAGAAATACTAGAACAAAGCCCACGGACAAAATCAACCATATTCAAATATACTTTTACTTCACCTTGAGCTGAACTGATCTTCAAACCTGTGGAAGATTACCATAAAATATTTACCATCACTATTATCAACTTTCAATTCAATCGTTTAACATTTCACTTGTGTCAACGGTGAGACGATATTATGTAGCCTACCACAGCCTATTCCTATCGTTAGTAATATGTTCTCAAGTGCTGACAGGCTTTAAAGAAAGGTACGAAATATACTTACTAGTGACTGCCAAAAAAAATATCAACTGGATGCCTGGATTCACCATTCTATTTCAAAATGATTAGAGGAAACAGTTTCAGAAAAAACAGAATTGAAAGGCTTACTCAAATTCCTAACTCGTTACTGAGACGAACAATCACGCCGTTGTTTATCAACGCGAGCGGAACGGAAACGTTGGTCCTTGCTTACCTGGATGAAGGTACGTGTAGCTCACCGTATGAAAAAGGATTAGGCCGGTGTATAGTAACCAGGTAGATTTAGCTTGCTGGTTAAAACTAATCCAAAAACGTCATCTCCAACACCCATCGAAGTTGTTGAGAGAACGAGATGATAACTGAAAACACTTTTTTCACAAGTTTACCGTTATCTGTAGCCGCTAGTTGAGTCCGTCTCAGGTGGAAATTCAGAAGAATGTGGTCGAACAAGAACAGTAGACAGGAAAGGAGGGGATGGGGGAAGCGCATCTAATTACCTTCATATTACCTGAGTGGGGTTAGCCAATAAGAATGTACTGCTTCTGAACTAATAAATAAAAACGTCTTAAGAGTAATTAAATGTAATTCACCAGGGTAACCACTTCTGCTCTAGCTATTTCTCAATTATGTGGAATTCTTACTGGCCAGGATAGGTGTGGGCCGGTTTTTGCTTCTGCAGCCTTTAACTCCCTATTATGCGAATATACGGTACCATCCATAAACTGCAGCTCAACTGACTAAAATGATAATACCTAAGAATCAGTGGTTAGAGTAAGGCTGGAGCATAAGCCTGTAAAGCCACAATCTCCTAAATTTGAAGGTGTGTGAAGGTTGAGCTGCAGTTTAAAGGATGGTCTATTGGCATAATAGGGTGTTAAAAGCTGCAGAAGCTAATTAAGTTTCACTGCTGCTATGTCTATGACATGCATTTAGGATTTGTTATATGCCGCTATGACAATATTGCTGAAGGCAACTTCAGTCTCACAAGACCATGTGGAGAAAATACCAAACAATGACAAGTGAATGCTGCTTTCTTTCATTGTTATTTCCCTTAACAACAATGTGCCATAAAACACTATTGTTATTTAACAATTTAGCAGGTGGTTCTGAATATTTTTAAAGTGCAACCATAAGTGAATAATAGTGAAACCATTACTTTCAAATTAGAGTGCAACTGAGTTGTCTTAGTACTCGCTTACGATTTCAAAGAAGCATCTATTGAATCTGAGGGAACCATGTCATTAAAATGTTCAAAGTTAATAAAAGAAAAGACCACCTAAGTGAATATCACTATTCTTATTTATTTAAAAATAACAAACAAAAAAGAAAGAGAGTAATGTACATGTATTGGTTTCTCTTTAGAACAGAGTTTAAATTGGCTGGGGTTAGGGGCAGGTGAAGGGACAAGGAAAATGAATGCCATGCGTGTGCTGATTGGTAGGGAGGCCTGGCATCAAGGCTCCTCCTCTCACTTCTTGGAGAACTTGGCTTGCTTGTGTTTGGGCGGGGCCCACTTCAGACACACAGTGTCAACTGGGGAGAGAGGAACAGGGTCAGGCTCACACACACTGAGCATTAATATGACATCATTATCCTAGAAAACAACAGCATCATTATATGCACTACTGCAAAACTACCCTCCTCCCCCGAGCTTTGCAGAGACAAGGAGTACCGGGACAAACATGGAGAGGAGCAGTGGCTGGAGAGTGGGATTGTAAGTCAAGAATACAAGTGGTGGTCATGGGACCTGCCAATCTTTAAGGCCTGCACTTTTCTTCCTTCACCTTGGTCAATAAAAAGGCGGAATTTGAGCTTCGAAGTCAGAGGGCATTGGTACAAAATTATACGATTTCATTAGGATCACCATTAGCTGCTGCCAAAAGCAGCTGCCGCTGTTTTTCCTGGAGTCACACAGATCATGGAATATGACATAATAAAGCAATAAGGCATGGGGGGGTGTAGAATATGATCAATATTACACGTCTGTTAATAGGCATCATGGTTATCAAAGCAATTAGAGCAAACAGATGTCAGCCCATAAACTATACCGCAACAGGTTAGAGGCTATGTGAGAGTGAAATTCAAAATGGTGAATATTGCAACAAAGTAACAGGTTTGCATGTCTGAAATGAGGTCAGTCAATTGAGCTGGCAAGCGATGCAGCCAGTCTAACGCCGTGCTCCTGTGTGTAACAGTCTCCCTACTGCAAGGGATCTAGTCACCACTGAGGGAGATCCAGGAGACCCGCATAAACAGCCAGCGTGGGGAATTAAGGTGCCAACTGAGAACCTATGACACATGAAAATGAAGGAGAGCTTACCTGTGATTGGTGGCTTTTTGTACTGGGCGCTCTTGAGGTGCTCCTCCACCAGTTTGGGTGTGACACAAATGACGTGCTGGCCCTTCCAGTACTTCACCATGTTAAGCGACTGCAGCGTGCTGATGATGTCACCCTGGGTGATGCTGGTCATCTGACTAGGAGGGTGGGAAGAGAGGGGCAATGAGAAGCTGGGCTGAATTTGTGTTTTAATGTGTACCGTCATCAATTGGGATTGAGGGAATTGGCTATGCATTTTATAATGAACTGCAACAAAGAAAAATATTGCATGTTGCGCTTATGTTTTGTTTAGTATACTAGAATACAGGTTTAGGGAATATTTTAAGAACTGTTTTTCAGTCTATGCTTGTATGCCTACTATGGTACAGTACAGTTCACAGGTACAATATAAAGCAAGATCATTTATGATTTTAAAAAAATAAATAAATCAGCCATTAATCAAGATACCTGCAACTAGGAATACTTTTATACATTTTTCCATTTCATTAAACTGCATACTCTTTGGTTTGTGTTTTATGGTCTAAAGGGATGGGGGTTGGCAGTCAAAGTAAGCTGTTGGTAAATTTTGAATCTAACTGGCACATTTTCTGTTGAGACAAAAAGTTAACCTGATGCCCTTTCTAGAGAGTTTTGAGAGTTAAATTCCTTACCAATTTAATTTACTACATTTATATACAATAAGTATAACATACCATCACAAAAAGGAAACGTGTATTTATCATGTAATTAATACATTTTCCACAGATTATCAATAATAAAATATATAGAAAGTGGTGCTGTCAAACAATTAAAATAAGTACTTGCATAATCTTCTGTAGCTAATCGCAATTTTAATGTTCAAATGTTGCCCTAATTACACACATATCTGTTTAAAAAGGAGTGCATTGTATTAGACACACTGTGTTTTATTGACAGTGCTTGACTTGGAATTAAATAAATGCTAGTTGTCTCAGCCCCTAACTGGCAGCATCTAAATGTAGCCCATGTAAATCTAAACAGAAGGTTGCTGGTCTATGATCCCATAGTTCTACCATTTCTAGGGTGGTTGAATCACAGACCAACCGCCAAACCAGTCAGGCTGGATGATGTTGCAGGCAGCATAATGTTCACCATGGTGTTCCCAGACACTTTCACGTCTGTCACATGTGCTAAGTGTCAACCTGTTTTGATCTGTGAAAAGAACAGGGCGCTAATGGCAAACCTGACAATTCGGGGGTGTTCTCTGGCAAATGCCAATCGAGCTGCATGGGGGCTGTGTGCACAGGTCCCATTAGAGGGCGTCGGGCCCTTATGCCACCCTCATAGAGTCAGACAGTTTGGTCAGAAACATGCACACCAGTAGCCCACTAGAGGTAATTTTGTAGGGCTCTGGGTGTGCTCCTCCTGTTCCTCCCTTCTACGGCCCTGTCCAGCTCTCCTAGTGTAACCCCCCCGTCTCCTGGTATCACCTCCATGCTTTTGAGAATGTACTGGGAGACACATAAAACGTTCATGCAAAGGCACGTATGGATGCGCCATTCTGGAGGAGATGGTCTGCCTGAATGGGCTGCAGGTATCACCTCATGCTACTAGTAATGACGAGGACACCAGCAAAATGCAAAACTAGAGAAGAATCAATCAGGAACTAAAAGTAGAGAGCAATTGTCTGTGGCCTCCACATGCAAAACCACTCCCTTTTTTGGGATTACCTGGCTGTTGCCTGGCTGTTGCCACTCCAGAGCACCTGTTGTGCAAACTTTCATTTGCACCAAAATAGGTGACATTGATTCACAATAATTTATGCCTCAACTGGACAGAGTGATTTCCATGAATTTTAATTGCCTTGGTGTAATACTGTGATGATTACACTGAAGTGCCAGCAAATGAAACAAGGGCCTGGTCTGACGAGTCGCGTTTCCAACAGTTTTGAGCAGATGGAAGGATCCGTGAGTGGAGAAAACCCCATGGATCCCGCATGTCAACAGGACCTAGTACAGGCTGATGTTGTTCCATAATGGTATGGGGTTTGTTTAGCTAACATTCAATGGGACCCCTGGGACACCTACAAACAACTCTGACAGGTGAACACTATATGTGCATCCCTTCTGATGAGTTACACCGGTTCATGTCCTGCATTCATTCTGATGGATTTGGCCTCTTCCAACAGGACAATGCGCCGCCACACAAGTCTAGACAAACCAAATTATGGTCAGAGAAACACTCATCTTAGTTTGGGGTCTTGCCATTCCGACCTAAGTCACCAGATCACAACGTTGTCAGTGCAACGCGCTGTGGAACACAGCCATCATACACCTCGGAATATAACAGAATTGTGGCCCGCTCTGCAAAAGGTATGGCGTTCACTGCCTACAGAATACTTCCGCAAGCTTGTGGAGTCCATACCCCGTCTTATTTATCAAGTTCTGCACTCCCATTAGAGGGCTATCAAGTATTAGACTGGTGTACCAGTTTTTCTGGCACTTCAATATATGTGGACCCTTAATTTATTTGAGCAGTGTATGTGTGTCTTTATTAAATTATTCCCAAACTCAACCAAATACATAAGTTTGGCTACTTGAATAAGCAATGGCATAAGGTAGCCAAAGAGACTAGGGATCTGTAATTCATGCAAAACATGGAAGTTCTTTGTAAGTTGCACTGTTTGAATGTTTCAATGGAAATGCAACTTTCAATGCTTCGTTAATATTAGCAAAAACATTAATGACACCTTACCATGCTACGAGCGAGTAGAGTGTCAGGGGCGACACAGCTGGCCTTCACATTCAATGGGTTTTTGGAGGGAGACTAGGGTGTGGGACGCAAGGACAGAATTGCGAGCTCCATACATTGTACAGCCTAGTAACGCGTTGTTATACAGTGGATATAAGAAGTCTACACACCCCTATTAAAATGACAGATGTAAAAAAATTAATCATTTTGGAACTTTTTCCACTTTTAATGTGACCTACAACATGAACAATTCAATTGAAAAGCAAACTGAAATATGGAGAAAAGTAAATAAAGTCACAATAACCTGGTTGCATAAGTGTGCACAACCTTAACCATATACAGTGGGGCAAAAAAGTATTTAGTCAGCCACCAATTGTGCAAGTTCTCCCACTTAAAAAGATGAGAAGACCGGGAATTTTCATCATAGGCACACTTCAACTATGAGAGAAAAAATGAGATTTTTTTCCCCAGAAAATCACATTGTAGGATTTTAATGAATGTATTGGTAAATTATGGTGGAAAATAAGTATTTGGTCAATAACAAAGGTTCATCTCAATATTTTGTTATATACCCTTTGTTGGCAATGACAGAGGTCAAACGTTTTCTGTAGGTCTTCACAAGGTTTTCACACACTGTTGCTGGTATTTTTGCCCATTCCTCCATGCAGATCTCCTCTAGAGCAGTGATGTTTTGGGGCTATCGCTGGGCAACACAGACTTTCAACTCCCTCCAAAGATTTTCTATGGGGTTGAGATCTGGTGACTGGCTAAGCCACTCCAGGACCTTGAAATCCTTCTTATGAAGACACTCCTTCGTTGCCAGGGCGGTGTGTTGGGGATCATTGTCATGCTGAAAGACCCAGCCACGTTTCATCTTCAGTGCCCTTGCTGATGGAAGGTTTTCACCCAAAATCTCACGATACATGGCCCCATTCATTCTTTCCTTTACACAGATCAGTCGTCCTGGTCCCTTTGCAGAAAAACAGCCCCAAAGCATGATGTTTCCACCCCCATGCTTCACAGTAGGTATGGTAATTCTTTGGATGCAACTCAGCATTCTTTCTCCGTCATTAATACAGGTAACGAGTGGAGGACAGAGGAGCCTCTTAAAGAAGAAATTACAGGTCTGTGAGAGCCAGAAATATTGCTTGTTTGTAGGTGACCAAATACTTATTTTACTGAGGAACTTACCAATAAATTCATTAAAAAATCCTGCAATGTGATTCTCTGGATTTTTTCCCGCTCATTTTGTCTCTCATAGTTGAAGTGTACATATGATGAAAATTACAGGCCTCTCATCTAAGTGGGAGAACTTGCACAATTGATGGCTTACTAAATACTTTTTTGCCCCATGGTACTTTGTTGAAGCACCTTCTGATTTTATTACAACACTCTGTCTTTTGGGGTAGGAATCTCTGGCATTTGAATTAAGCCATTTACCCCATCAGAACACCGGAGAAAGACCCACTGTTTTGTAGCTTATTTATATGCAAAAAAGGACATTGTATTTTTCCAAAAACTCTGTTTTTCTATAGCTTATTCATATCACCCATCTATGGACAAACACTTCAGATGCTTAAGGTCAGGCCTATTCACTGGCATTGAAATCAACTCGTTAGTCCCACCAGAACCCACGGGAGAGATCCGCAAAAACACGCCATATATGTAGCCTAGTTACTAAGCAGAAATCACGTTGCATTTGTCCAAAAACTCCTCACTGTTAGACCTTTTGGATCGTTTGTTCATCAGTTAATCTGGTTGCCTTTTCACTACCCTTAAAAGTGTAGTTGTTCATTTTGTATGCTTTTAATTTGTACAGCTATGGTTACATACTCACCTCCTCCCTACACCCGTATGGTGAGTGTAATTAATTTGCCAAAAAAGAGACAAAACACACAAAACATTTCAAGATGAATTTGATCAATAACATTTTCTTCACATTTTCTATTGATATTGCAATGATATCGTAGTCGTAATAATTTTGGCCACGATAGACATCTAGTGAAAATCTAATACTGTGACAGCCCTACTCATATTAATGCTGTATTGAGGGAGAAAAAGTGCTAAGGGCTCAGGACAAGTCAAACGGCAATAAAGTTACCGGTAAGTGTGAGCAGGAACCTGTTCAAGTTAAGCGCAACCCATGGACATCTCTGACAGCCCTAATAAAAATATTTTTTTTATGATGTAATTTAAGAAGCATCATCAGAAGCAACATTTTTTATTTTATTCATGCCAAGGTACACAGGTACAGAAATCAAATCACTATTGAATGATTGTGGTATACGAATATTGGCTATTGATTTTGGCCAATATTTTTCTTATTGATACATCCCTGATAATTTCAGTTAATAAAATTAACATAACAGACAGCTATTGTCTGCGCACCATAATCCCCAAAAAGCCTAATGGCAAAATGTGATATTATTCATATTCACATTTCAGCATTTATTCCATAAGAAAGTTAGGAATTGCTTCAAATAAGGCCTGTGTTTCATTTAGTCTTACTCTAGCATAGGCGGTTTGACAAAAGTGTACATCTCAGTAAGCCTATATCAAATAACTCCCATTGGAAGAAATAGAAGTCTATGAACCAAGAGACACTTTGGATTTATCAGGATTATGGCTATAGAACTAACAGGCAACTGCGCAGCCCTGTTGTCCTAAGCCAAAGCTAAGTATTTCCAGCAGATAATTAGACTAATTTTACACAGAACAGGTCTAATCAATGAACGCAATCTTATACATTACGAATATTGAAATTGTGCTTTTGGGGGAGAAAATAGTTTGAATCCATCAGCAATTTTGTTTTTGTATCCAGCAGACCCAGAGCTTGATAAAGTAAGGCAATGTCTGTTTTTCCATAAGGTGGGAAGTGCCCACACATATCACAAGTTGCTGCCTTGGTGTAATATACTTTGAGTAACATAGGTTAACTGCCTCTCTCATGAACAAAAGGAATTCTTTTTTGTCTTGAAAATTGTGAGATTTGATCGGTTACCGGTCAGACTCTCTAACCTACCTCTCTGTAGGTTACACTTACGTTATTTATGTGCAAGCGGAGGGATGTGTGTCTGGTGGAACAGGTTATATCTGTCTGTGGGATGTGTACCTGAGGTCCTTGATGGAGAGAGTGCCCCGGAAGTCCCTGAGAATCTCCAGCAGCACCCAGGACCAGTAGCTCCTGTAGCTCAGCTTGCCCAGGTCTGACAGGGGCTTCTCCGGAGAACCAACTGTGCTCTCCAATTTAGACAGTTCATAACCTAGACATGAAGACAGACAGAGGTAGAGGGATGAATGAGAGACAATAAAGAGAGCAAGAGATAACAGGCAGAGGATGGTAAACACCTGAACCGACTCCATAACCCTGGCATTAATATATGGCTACATGGGACCTCTAACTGCTAATAATATTAATGGTGCAAAATATGGGGAACGTATGGGGAACAGGAAGTGGATTTAAAGGGCTCAACAAAGCGTATTGTGGCATAATCCTGACTTGTGAGCAGACAGAAGCAAGCAGGCTTCATCAAGCACACAGAACAGTCTTTGTGGAAAACGTGGCCACAATTAAAGCTGTTGTAACAGTAATGTGTCTGTGTATATTCCCACTCACTGAAGGCTATTAGGAACTTTCCATAGCCTCTGCGCTGGTAGGGCGGGAGGGTAAGGATGCATGCCACATTGTTCCCATCTGGTGACTCTTTCTCCTGCAAAGTGGATATAAACAGGCCGTTTTGATAGGGAAACACCATTACCAGTAAACATTCAATGGAAAAACACAGACCCCATTTCCTGGACTGGGAACATTGCTTACTTTGGAGAAGTATCCCACAATATGTGCTCCCTGGCGGTTGACTTCCGTCAGAATGTAAAAAACGAAAGGTTCCACATCAAAGTAGAGGGTCTTGTGGTCCAGGAAGAGCTTGGCCAACAGGCACAGGTTCTGACAGTAGATCTACATAAAGACATGAGGCCCATAAATACCGACAGCAGGTCTGGTTTGACTGCATTGCATTTTGAAGGCACTAAATACTGTGGAATGAGGTGATGGGGTTTGACAAACATGCAAATTAGAGCTCTAGGTCGAGAGGTCTAGATGGTTTGGGTTCTTAGTGGACTAACCAATCAAATAGATTTTATAGAGTTTATCCGAATAAATAAGAGCCCTGTCGAGAATGCTTTGGGTTTTACAGTTTTGTGGTCATTCTGCCAGCCATGCCTCATGTACGCTCACCTTGTGGTCGCGTCCATCCACCTCATACACAGAGATGTTGCTCCTTCGGTAGATCTCCTTCCCAGGCGGCTGCCTCCACTGACACTGGGACTGGAGGAGGAGGAGAGGGAGAATTAAGGAGACAAATATGGGAAACAATGACATTTTAGAAATTCAGAAAAATCTTGTCAGGAGCGACTTACATGTGCAATTAGGGTTAAGTGCCTTGTTCAAGTCGCACAACAATAATTTGGGGATTTGAACCAGCTGCATTTCAGTCACTGGTCCAGTCCTCAAACCATTAATAGCCAGCTCCATTGCTTGTTTTACCTGTACCCCCTCATCAGGGAATCATTTGGATGCTGGACACCAAATTAGTTCAATTCATGGTTTGGTACAGCAGAAAACCATCAAGCTCCCAACCTTAGAGTTGAATAACCCTAGACTAGGCTGCAAAAGCCTAGCGAATAGACCACCTGACAATAAACCGGAAGGTTGGTAGATTGAATCCCAGTGCCGGCATGGAGAAAAATCTGTTCTGTCACTGAGAAAGGCAATTTCTTGGGAGCATTTTTATTGCCCAACCCATTCCCCATTTGTAGGATTGGGTTAAATGCGGAAGCCAAATCTCATTGCTCAAATGGAAAGCCCCTTTCTTCATCTGCCATGGTAAGCAAAAGGTTCAACTCTTCATGTACATCCTGGTTAAATTGTGTATCCAATGTTAACAACACATGGCAGCTAAGCAAGAACTTTCAAACCAATGTAGCCATCAGTCACTGACCAGGTGATATCTGAATGTCTTCTCGTATTTCATGTACTTGAGGCAGTACTCGCAGATCCATAGTTTGGGCTGCTTGCCGTAATCCTCTGGAAATGGGGAGAAGTACCAAGCGTCGATCTCAAAGTTGCCAATCTGGATCTTGTCCACATACTTCACTTTGGTGATCTGGGGACAGGAAGGGAGTGGCAAGAGGGCACATGTTTTATTTTCCCCAACTGGCTATCAGTTTTTAACTTAAGATATATTTTAGGCATAGTTTACACACTGCTCAAAAAAATTAAGGGAACACAATCACAGTATAACACCAAGTCAATTATATTTCAGGGATATCAAACGATGCAGTTTGGAAGCATAAGCAATTGTGAATCAATGTCACCTGTTTTGGTGCAAATGAAAGTAACAACAGGTGTAATAGAGGGAACACCAAGACAACACCCAAAAGGGAATGGTCTTGCATGTGGTGGCCACAGAAAATTGCTCTTTTCTTTTCTGACGGATTATTTCCTAGTTTTGCATTTTGTTAGTGTCCTTGTCACTACTGGTAGGATGAGGCGGTACCTGCAGCCCATTCAGGTGGCACAGGCAGTCCACAGGGCTACTGGTGTGCACTGGATTCATACCCATGCAGAAACAGTACAGATGCACTGGAGGGACCAACTAGACCAGTGGTTCTCAAAGCTAGGAGCACCAGCCACTGCACGCATTAGATTTATTCCAAAGCTCACACTGAAATCAATAAACCCTTGACTATTTGATTGAGATGAGCTAGTTCTGGGATACAACAAAACTGTGAGATGTCAGGCAGGGGTTACAGAACCATGGCACTAGACCACAGGCTTACCAAACTGTGTAAAATGTATTCTAAAGCAACACTTGTCCTATTTTGGTCCTGCAGTCTAAGCCACTGCCAATGGTGACATGTATTGCTGCATTATTGGGTCGAATAAACCTACAGCTCTTACGCCAAAAACATTCCATATTTTTTTGCTATACAAAAAAAACTTCAAGTCTATTCAAAATATTGGGAATAGAAAACAGTCAAAATAAAAAAAGTTGTCTGAATAGGCTATACTCGGATTTTAAGGTAAATGCAAAGTAAAAAAAAACATTACAGACTAATTAAGAAAGACAAAGAGAACCTATATAAAAATGTGTGAACATTGTAAAAAAATGTATTACCTATTGTCACATTTCAAACCAAGCCTTTGAGGCATAGCCAAGCAGGAATTGATAAACTAGAATGGAGGCTCCTCCAGCTTCTATATCGCCAGTTTTGGGACAGCTGCCTTCCTTGTAAATGATAAAGGCCGTATATTGTCTTGTCTAGAGCTGTTCTGTACTCAGTCATAGGATTCAGGTCTTATGTTGACCCCAGGAGGACTGCAGCAGCAGCATGTGCAGTAACTTGCATCAATGGTTAGCAACATCACAAGGACACGTGCACACACACTTACCGCCTCATGCTCTTTCTCCAGGGCAGCTGTGGTGGGGTCCATCTCTGCGTACGTCTGTGGGGGGAGCAAGAAGTTCCATGACCAAAAATGAAGAGAGCTCATTCACAAACACAAATTCTCAAAAGGTAGTTGGACGTGTGTTTGTAGTTGGACGTGTGTTTGAAGTATTCCATAGGCTCCAGCTGCTAACCATCACATGCTAGCCTACCTTCTGCACATGGTTGATCTCATCGTGTTTGCGTTTTTGGTTCCTGGTTATCTTTCTCTCGGGCTGCTCGCCGAGCTCACCTCCTCCTCCCCCCTCTGCAATCTTTGTCACTGCGTCCTTCGCCGTCTTGGTCAGGGCCAAACGAGCCTTGCCCACCCACTCATCCAGACGTCTATTAACTACAACGCCAGGCAGAGGAAGAGAAAGAGGAAAACAAGGAAGAAATTATAGTGGCAGGTAGAGGACAGGTGAATTAAAGGATAAAGTAGCATAAGAATGTATTTGTGTGTCACTCACATCCAACATAGTGTACGTAAAATTCTTCTCTGCCCTCCTGTTCGTTCAGCCGGGACTGGATCACCTCCGCAGAATCTGAAAAAGAGTGAGGCTTTGTTGTATAATGAAGTACAGTAGGCATATCTGTCAAAGGTACTAGCTAGTTAGCTATTCCTTCCAGCTCATTGACATTGAACGTGATGATGGCCTTGAAAACAATATAAACATTCACAATTTTCCTCACACATCTTTTAGGAAATCACCTACTCACCAAATGTTAGTGAGTATCAAAAGATATGATACAGAACATCGGGACACAGGGGGCGGTATAAAACGTAGCTATAGCCTTTAAGTAGAACAAACAATACTGGTTTATAAATAAGTACTTACGCCATGTCTTATCGGCTCGCTGACATAAATACGTCTCTCCGATTTCGACCGACACCTCTTGCTCCCGGCCGCAGCCCAACACCACGCCTTCACCGGAGCGCTGTTTACTCGAGCCCCCGGGTTCTCTTTCCCTATCAATGGCCTCCGACTCATCGTCCTCTCCTCCACTTCCATTTGATGAACTAGGGGCTAGTATTCCACTCTCCAAATCTCCCCGGTCCGTTACGTTGTGTCCTTGGTCTATATCAACATCCATTCTGTCCTCTGAAATGTTATTGTTGTAGTTATTATCCCGCATATGGCGCTCGTTCGCCGTTACCACTGCGCCGCCAGACATCTTGGCTGATTTCAAAACAACGTCCGGCGTGCGCCACGGATGTTACGAGTTTGCGCAGTGGGGAGGGGGGCGTTCTAGACTCTTCTAACGAGTAGTTCTTGTAATAGGTCTAGCATCCGAGGACACATGTTCTATTACATTTTGTAACAATATTCTGCACACATCACTGTACAATCTAGTCTTGTTGAAGACTTAAGAATGTCTTAGGAATTAAATGCCTAATTGCATTTTATTTTTCTAACAATATTTTTTTCAATAAATCCATATTTAATTATTTAAAAACGTGTCTAACCAGGAAAAGTTCCCGGGTAAAGCGTTAAACTCTAGCCTTTACAAATCGTTGGCAGGGAAACGTTTTTGACCGTGGAGAGCGTTTGCAGCTAGGCAACATTTATCTTCAATTTTTTGGGGGTTAATAATTCAGTTTATGAAACTACTATGTTTTTTTAAGTGGATAAGATATCAAGTAGATTATGACATGTGAACTTGCTTAACAGAAATGTCTAATCATAGTCATAGCTAAACAAACATGCACTAAATAATAGTATCTTTTTTGGTATCAGACATTTGTGTGTATTCTTCTTTGTTCACAAGGTGTTGCAGGTGCGTAGCTTTACTACAAAAGAAAATCTGAATAAATATGTATATATTTTCTGTTAAATTGATATATAGTTTCAAACGTGTATTTCTTTTAGACCAGCCCAGGTGCCACAATGGTTGTGGTAAGAGATGTCACATAGTTACAGATAGCAATAAGATACACAGCTCAAATAAGACAATATTTTGACTGACAGCTTTTATTTCCCTCTTCTTTAGAGGGCAGTCCCTCTTTCTGGGCCTTCCTTCTCAGTGTGTGTGTGTGGGGGGGGGGGGGTCAGGCAGTCACCAATCAACATAAATCCAAACCAGCGAAGATTTGATCCAAGTCTCCATAACCTCACCTTCAATAACATAAAAAATCCAAACATAACCAAGTACCTTTCTAACAATGGACACACAGGTAGTATCCTTGTGCTCGCCAATAACGTATCTATAAGACACATTCCCTTGAATGTAAATCTGGGGAACTTCTTCTTTTTTCAACTATAGTGAATTAACATCAGCACATCAAACTTATACTACAATACTTCCTCTCTTCCTATCATCTCAGTGAGCTGTATGTTGGAAGATGGCATTATGGAAGTGATTGGAGGGGGACTCTCATCTTTATAAAGCTTACGTGATTCATTTCTACTGGGGAGATGACAATATGGCACCCAGGCTCGGAGCACACAATGGAGTTAGATATCCTATTGAGGTCAGATACTACTAGTGTGTTTCAAGTGTTCTTTGTAATTTTTTTTATAAATACAGAAATAAAATTACACAATAATAATAAATAAATTAAAGTGGCATTAGCTAGGCATTATTTTCACATGTATCAGGTGGGGTTGTTAATATGACTCAACTGTAAATAGTACTAGTCTGAGCAATAATAAATGGTAAGAAGTCACAGGCAGCTGGTAGCTCCTAATTTGGGAGGACAGGCTAATATTAATTACAAGAAAGTAATTAATGAACTGGTATCAAACATCTCAGATATGGTTTATGTATTAAATATGCTTATGTTCATCTCCTGCCCAGAATTATTATACTTTAAGCTGTCCTCTCAAAATCTTCCACCAATGTGTCATTTATGATGTGACTCTTGTTTCTGTTGGGTTTCAGGTCCGCCTTGGAGCTCTGAGGAAATGCTGGACCCTGGAGCAGGCTATGTCTGACCCAGAGGGGATAGCAGTTTTTGCATTCTTCATAGATGTACGTTCCAACAGTTTTACCCATGATGATTTATTCAATTAATCCAGAACTAAAATGTTGTGTACACTTGTTTTTGTACACTAAATATTATGCTAAATATGCAATACTATGACAAATGTACAAATCTTGTTCAAATGGCAGATTTGGGCAGAACTCTGTTATCCTTACTATCAACCCTCTCATTGGATTCCAGGTATCAGACAACTCCATGCATGCAGAGGCCTGGCGGATTCTGACATCGTATCTGCTGAATGTAACAAAGGGGGAGGAGCAGTCAAGGGTGTAGGATCAGGGGGGAGAGGGGATGTCAGCCAATGATAGAAGCAGATGAATTGGACTCAACACAATAATACAAACACTTTGGAAACATTTTGAATGTGTCCCACCAATATGAAACTCACTCCTATGGCTTTTAGAGTAGTGTTGTCATCTAGTTTTAAAGCTCTTATCTTCTGTCTATTTCATGCAAAAGTAACTCATTTGAATTTCAGCAATGCAGAGAATCCCTGGCATTGGCTTTCTCAACTTAAGTCTCATTATACAGCTCTGGAAAAAATTAAGAGACCTCTGCAGCTATTTCTTAACTTTCCAAAAAAGTTGAAAAGGAAAGTTTTGAGTGAGGAACAGAAGCGTTTGATTTGCATCTTCATCTTTTAATTGTAACCCTTCTATTACTCACTCAAATTCTTCCTTACAAACTTTTTGCGGGACCGCATAAGTGGAGCTGCAGATGTGACTGACTGAATTTTGTTAAATAATGTAGTGGTTAAAGAAGCAAACCTGTAAACTAGAGGTCCGGTGTTCGGATCTCCTCACAGGCAAAGCGAAGCACGCATTATGAAATAAAGCAGCCCCCACCCCCTTTTCTGCGGCCCTCATATGAATTTAGAAAACAGTAAAACAAATATTTATGCATCATCTGAGTATATACACAACAGAAGTTACAAGTTTCACCTGTTGGTACCACTTCTTCCAAGCGGATTCAGCATTCAACTTATTTAGTCATATCTATGGGGATTGCCTTCCAATTAAATGAACTCACTTCTTCCGGAACACATATCTAGAACCGTAGAAAGATAGATGATAGAGCAGTGGTTCTCTGACCTCTCCTGAGAACTTTCAACTTTTCCAGGGCTAACACATCCAATTTAATTAATGAACTAATCCTCATTCTGTTGATTAGGAGAATCTGATGAGCTTGTTCAGGGCTGCAAAAAAAGAGGTGAAACTTCTGCTGGTTCTGGAGGATATATCACACTGATATTATACATCAGAATGGAACAATTCAGAAGCCATATTTTAAGAAATTGTCCCAAGTAATATGACTGTAAGTTGGCAGGCATGGTGGGATGTCAAAACAGGAAATATCTGCTATGTATAGTTGGTATAGAAAGTCACCACCCCCTTTCAAAATGTCCCTTTGTTGCCTTACTGCCTAGATTGAAATTCAGTTTTTACAGCTTAATTTACACACAGTGACCCTCAATATCAAAGTAAAAATAAATATAAAAAAAACACTGAAAATGCATTACAATTAAGATAGTAAAATACCCCATTTGGATAAGAGAACAAACCCTCAGAGAATGGCAATTGCAAACTTGCTAAGGTATAACCAACCACCTTTCAGATCACAAATCAGGCTAATCTGCTACCAATGTTATCAATAGTTGTGACTGATTAGTTCAGAATAGAGTACTCCACTTCTTAGAAAACCAAATACATCTTTCCACCCAAAGAACACTATGCTTACAGTAAAGCACAGTGGTGGCCGCATACAGTTGTGTGAGTGTTTCTCTTCAACAGGGACTGGAGACAATCAAGATAGAAAGGAAAACAGCGCAAAATCACCATGCAATTTGTCTGAGCTTTGCACAGTCTAAGCGTGCAAAGATAACAGAGATATATTTAAAGAGACCTCTGTAGCTATAACAAAGGTGGTTTCACCAAATATTAATGAAGGAGTGCTCACTTGGATATTGGGGGTTACCGTGGGTAAATAAAGACAGAAAAGGTCTGATTTTATGTTTTCACTTCAGGCTGTATGGCAACAAAAGGTGAACATTTTGAAAGGGTGAAGTGACTTTCTACACCCACTGTCTCTATGCTTTAAAATGAGATGGTGAGATGTTACTAGATGTCACTAAACCACCCAATTTTATGTTTCAGGGTCATCCATCGACATAGCGCAGCCACTGTCGATCAGTGATCTGCTGGATGTGGACCTCAATAAGTTCTACCGGTATCATGGTTCGCTGACCACACCTACTTGTGAAGAAGTAGTGGTATGGACCATATTCAAAGAACCAATCAAAATACAGAGAGATCTAGTGAGTGATGCCAAGTGACTTCTCTTCCATGTGACTGACATCTAGATGCATTAGGCTGTGCATCAAATCATGCACTCGGTTTCTGATACATCTAAATCCAGACATCTCGGCTCAAATAAAGGATAACTGGTTTTATTGTGTTGGTCCCAAATATTGGAAAAGCCTGTATACACGCTGCGACCACTACCTTATCCACTCTTACAGGTGGAGCTGTTTTCTAAAACCCTAAGGTATGGAAACACCTACCGGATGGTACAGAATCTCAATGGGCGGCCAGTCTATGCCTCCCAGGGGATGCCAGTGTCCCCAGAGGGCCACGTTGGCAACGGAGGTACCTTCAGCAGGGGGGGCTTTCACCTCTGGCTTAATACCACTGATCAGCCTGTTAATGTTGGGCTGGGAGTGAGGCTACACAGCCAGGGAAATGGTTGTATGCAGGCATAGGAGGTGGAGTAAAAACAAGACTAAGACAGGAATAGAATACGTCGCTGAGATGCATGATACTCTAAAGTCGGGACACTTTCTGTTAAAATAAATAATTCTCTACACAAATTGTGGTCCTTCATTTGACATCTTAAGCAACATCATAGTAATATGAGTCCCAGGCTTTTTAGCCAATGGAAGTGTTTTTCAGCAATTTCTGCGTCCAATATGCAACTGGAGTTTTGGCAGAGTAGCTGAAAACCTTCCATGAGGAGCCTCTGTTGTCGCAACAGTCAAGACCGCTGCATCCGGCCTGCCTGTGTGCTGTGGTAAGTTTAAGTCTGACCAACTGCTCTTAAAGAAGTTTCTCCTCCATATTCACACAATATCCTGTTAAAAAAGGGATAAAATGCCTCAAGAAAATTTGTCTCAAGACCTAGCCAAAAAATGTTTTGCTTTTAAATTCGGTAGTAGACAAAAATTAAAGCCATCAAAATCAAATACATACTGGTTTTAATATACTGAGCTAGAAACTGCAGACATTGGACAAACAGTTGCTTAGCAACCAGATTAAATGTTCTGTAGAAGAAGAAAAAAGATAATTGCAGTTGTGGGTTGTTGTGTAGCTGTGAGAGTTACTTTATTGGAATCAAATCCTCTTCTCAGATTATTAATATTTGAAGATGGTGGAAAGGATAAAGAGCTGAATTTTTGTAAAAGAGACTGGTACAGAGGCTAGCAGAATAGAATGCTTCAGCACAAACTAAACAAGTGCTCTTTTATAACAATTCATGATGGCACCCAAAACGGCATTAGCAAAGAAAGGCCGGAGACACTAGTTCATTAAGGTGCCAGACAGTGCAAAGCTTTATTTTAGGCGTGTCGAGAATGAAAATGGAGGCACAGACATGTATTTTCTCGGTTCCTCCCTTCTCCCTTTGTCAAAGAGCAGCACCACCTCTAACCACTTCTCCCTCCATCACTCTCTGATGGAAGCCCCTCACACTGGCCATGTGTTCTCCTCCTCCTCCTCCTCCTCCTCCTCCTCTGCTGCGGTGGTAGTTGGCCCCTCCCCTGCTTTGTCGACCTCGTCCATCCCAGTGGCGATGGAACCCGCCCCCCCGAGCATCCCATTGGTCCGTTATTCTGAAATGCCTCTCCTGCCATTGCTCAGAATGGTGCGTTGAACCGCGAGGGCCTCGCTTTCTCCCCCTCACACGATGGCCAGAGCCCGCCTCAACTTCCACGCCGTCAAAAGGAGGGGTGTCAGTTTTTGAGCTTTCCAGGTTTGATTGGCACATTCGCTGTTCCTTTTCAGAAACCAGTGTCTCCAGTTGGACTTGATCGGTGCATTCCTCACCTTCTTTTCCAGGTTGACTTAGTTGAGCTTGCCTTGGTTCCTGTTGGCTAGAGTGCTCGTGAAGTCTGGCTTTGATTGGTGCATAGTGAAGATGGGCAGGATACATGGTGTTGAAGTTATGTTTCTCTGAGGATAGAGAGAGTTTATCCAGATGGTCAATTGGGGGGAGAGTTCTCCCAGGGTGGGTGTAGGGCCTGCCTCTCCCTCCCCTCTTGGGGCCCCTGAAGTTGCCCTGAGGCCACTGGTGCCGGCGTTGGTGACCTCCCCTACGATTCGAGTGGACGGTGTGATGTGGTTGCTCCTGAGAGTCATCAATCGTATTGATGGAGACAGGGGGAGGAGAGGGCAGTGGTTGGCTGAAAGAGGCATCTCCATCAGGGCTGACGTTGTTGGCATCAGGAGGCGTCTGGAGGAATTTGCAAAGTCATTAAACATGTTTTATTGGAAACATTATGGTAGTTCTCTTTAGCTAGCTGGAGCTCAACTATCACATCAAAGGGCAATAAGGCTGAGGCGCAAATTCAAATATAACAGTCACTTGTGTAGCTCGGTCATTTTGACAACAAGGCAGCATGGTGGATCATTCAGAAATCTCTATTCCATTGAATGTACAGTACATGATTGTTAAAAAGTTTGGGAATTTCCATTTTTTTCCCCTGAAAAGCAAATACTTTGTCCATTAAAATAACATTAAATTGATCAGAAATAATGTAGACATGGTTGATGTTGTAAATAACTATTGTAGCTGGAATAATAATGGGAAAGTCATTGAGAGTTCCAACTACAATAGTCATTTATAACATTAACACTGTCTACACGGTATTTCTGTTCAATTTGATGTTATTTTAATGGACAAAAAAGTGCTTTTCTTTCAAAAACCCAAATGTTTGAAGGCAAGTGTACATTCTTAATTTTCAATCACATTTTTACTGGGAAACCTGTAACTTTTATTATGTTGCAAATAATTCATCCATGATGCAGGCTGATTTGAAAACAAATGCAATCAACTTACAACCTTGTAAAAAACATACAACTGGAGGCCAGGCACAATAATAAAATTCCGCCAAACAAATCACACACCGCCCAACTAAATGTCACACTAATCCCCACTGTTTCTTACCTCATTAATATGTATGAGAAAGCGATTAGACTCCACCTCTGTGTCAATAATCCCACCCTTTGCCTTCTGACGCTCCAAAAGTTTCTGGAGCTCAGCCCACTTCTGCCGGAACTCAGCCCCTAACAACGCACCCTCTAACTGAGTGAATGAGAACAGGTCAGAACAACATAATACATTGAGAGGAACACAATGATTAGATTAAATAGATACAGTGGGGCAAAAAAGTATTTAGTCAGCCACTAATTGTGCAAGTTCTCCCACTTAAAACGATGAGAGAGGCCTGTAATTTTAATCATAGGCAGCCAAAATTAGAAAAATAATCCAGAAAAATCACATTGTAGGATTGTTTATGAATTTATTGGTAAATTATAGTGGAAAATAAGTATTTCGTCAATAACAAAAGTTCATCTCAATACTTTGTTATATTCCCTTTGTTGGCAATTACAGAGGTCAAACGTTTTCTGTAAGTCTTCACAAGGTTTTCACACACTGTTGCTGGTATTTTGGCCCATTCCTCCATGCAGATCTCCTCTAGAGCAGTGATGTTTTGGGGCTGTCGCTGGGCAACACAGACTTTCAACTCCATGCAAAGATTTTCTATGGGTTGAGATCTGGTGACTGGCTAGGCCACTCCAGGACCTTGAAATGCTTCTTACGAAGCCACTCCTTCATTGCCCGGGCGGTGTGTTTGGGATCATTGTCATGCTGAAAGACCCAGACACATTTCATCTTCAATGCCCTTGCTGATGGAAGGAGGATTTCACCCAAAATCTCACGATACATGGCCCCATTCATTCTTTCCTTTACACGGATCAGTCGTCCTGGTCCCTTTGCAGAAAAACAAAGCAGCCCCAAAGCATGATGTTTCCACCCCCATGCTTCGCAGTACGTATGGTGTACTTTGGATGCAACGCAGCATTCTTTCTCCTCCAAACACGATGAGTTCAGTTTTTACCAAAAAGTTATATTTTGGTTTCATCTGACCATATGACATTCTCCTAATCCTCTTCTGGATCATCCAAATGCTGTCTAGCAAACCTCAGACGGGCCTGGACATGTACTGTCTTAAGCAGGGGGACACGTCTGGCACTGCAGGATTTGAGTCCCTGGCGGCATAGTGTGTTACTGATGGTAGCCTTTGTTACTTTGGTCCCAGCTCTCTGCAGGTCATTCACTAGGTCCCCCCGTGTGGTTCTGGGATTTTTGCTCACCGTTCTTGTGATCATTTTGACCCCACGGGGTGAGATCTTGCGTGGAGCCCCGGATCGAGGGAGATTATTAGTGGTCTTGTATGTCTGACATTTTCTTATAATTGCTCCCACAGTAGATTTCTTCACACCAAGCTGCTTACCTATTGCAGATTCAGTCTTCCCAGCCTGGTGCAGGTCTGCAATTTTGTTTCTGGTGTCCTTTGACAGCTCTTTGGTCTTGGCCATAATGGAGTTTGGAGTGTGACTGTTTGAGGTTGTGGACAGGTGTCTTTTATACTGATAACAAGTTCAAACAGGTGCCATTAATACAGGTAACGAGTGGAGGACAGAGGAGCCTCTTAAATAAGAAGTTACAGGTCTGCGAGAGCCAGAAATCATGCTTGTTTGTAGGTGACCAAATACTTATTTTACCGAGGAATTTACCAATAAATTCGTTAAAAAGCCTACAATGAGATTCTATGGATTTTTTTCTCTCATTTTGTCTCTCATAGTTGAAGTGTACCTATGATGAAAATTACAGGCCTCTCTCGTCTTTTTAAGTGTGAGAACTTGCACAATTGGTAGCTGACTAAATACTTTTTTGCCACACTGTATGTGCATTACAAGGACATCGTGCTTCATTTAAAAACCCACCATAATATACTGGAGACTTGAGTGTTTGTTTAAAACAATATTGTTGTTATAAATAAATATTATTATTTTTTTTTTCCTTTTTAACCGTGATCCAGATGGCAAAATTATTCATTATTTAGCACGTTCGCACAATCAGACCACAATATCAGTCGAGGAGGAACAGCTACAAAGTGTTAAGCAGTTTGGTCTTTACCTTCGGAAAGCTTGGAGCGGGATTGGATAGGAGCTGGTCAATGTCGTAGGTCAGAGGTTCTCTGCACACGGGGCAAACAACTGTTAGCTCCTACAGAGGACAAGGCAGGAAAGAAACGTAAGGACCCAAAACTGCATCTTCACTGTAACTTCCAGGAAGATGAGAACTACATAATCAGGTAGCCTTGCTGTTCGGAGTGTTGGGCCGAGAACTGAAAAGTTTAGAACGAATCTTCAAAGTGGCAAGGTGAAAAATCCCCCCCCCCCCTGAGCAATGCTGTTAACCCAAATGGCTCTTTGAATGTCGAATGTGGCAGCCTACATCCTCCCCAATTGGAAGATGGAAAATACAAGAACCAACAACGTCATCTGAAATCCAAAACACTTCAATTATATTTACTTGATTTACCGGTTACTCCCAAGCACTTCCCTCATATTCCATCAATGCATACAGATGGCGTGAGCTCACCTCGTCGTCCGCCCTCTCCCGTGTCTTGTCCTGCTCCAGCTCCTTCTCTCTCTCCTGCAGCTCAGTCTCGGAGTGGGTGATGTACCGTCCCAGGCAGTGGGAGTGGAAGTAGTGGTAGCAGCTGGTCTTGGTGAATGCCTCCCCGTCCTGTTTCAGATCCAAAAAGGCACAGGAAGGGGTTTACTTCAAACAGTTCAGCACCCTCTGTTTTGTGTACACTAGCTCACCACAATAGAGAAGCATTAGATGCTCTGGAACTACGCTATTGGAAGATGGTCGGCAGGGAGTTTTGAACAATTACCATTTGTTCCAATTCATTCCGTCTTAACCAGGTGAGTCTGTTAAGGACCAATTCTCATTTTCACTAAACACCTTGCCAAAGAAATATAGTATCACATTGTCTCTCATACAGTGTGTGACAATAAAGAAAAGAAAATAAATAAATAAGGAATACAGTGCATGTGTACAGATAGTTCAAAGTTCAAAAGGATTATTTGCCATTTGCAATAAGTTATGGCAATGAAATAATTGGTTTTCCTACTCCCGAGAAAATAACACAATCAATAATAACCCTACACATACACACATAAATAATAATTACTATACAACCATAGTGCAATATAAAAGTGACAGGTGTTCATTATATAGCATAGTACTATGGATGGAAGGGGTTCCTGAATTGAGCAGCCTTATTGCCTGAGGAAAGAAACTGTCCCATAGCCTGTTAGTTTTGGATGGGGTACTCCTGTACATTCCGCCTGACAATAGCTTGATAAACAGTCCATGGCATGGGTGGCTGGAATCTGTAATGATTCATTTGCTGCTCCTCCTACACCTCTCTGCATAGAGATCCTGCAGGGATGCAGGTCAGACCTTGTGCTGCGCTCTGCTGTTTTAATCTCTGAAGTGCTTTGCAGTCGAGGGCGGTGCAGCTGCCATACCAGGCGCTGACAGGATACTTGCGATAGTGCTGTAGAAGTTGGTGAGTAACCTGGTATCCACGCCAAATCTCCTTAATTGGCATAGGATCAAGAGACGTTTCCTGGCCTCCTGCACCTGGATGTTAGAGTGATGAGACCAGGTCTAGTCATCATTGATATTGACAACACTCTCTACTGCAGACCCATTGATGGATATGGGGGCATGGTCTCCCCGACACTGTTTCCTGTGATCAACAATCATCTCCTTAGTTTTGCTGATATTGAGATGGAGTTTTTTTTCCTGACACCATGAAGTCAGTGACCTTACCTCGTCTCTATAGGCTGATTAGTCGTTGTCAGAGATCAGGCCAATGATGGTGTTGTCGTCAGCAAACTTAACATTGGTGTTGGAGACGTGGGTTGCCAGGCAATTGTCGGTGAAGAGAGAGTACAGGAGGGGGCTCAGCACACAGCCCTGGGGGGAGCCAGTACTGAGACTAAGTGAGGAGGAGGTGGTGTTGCCCATCCGCACCACCTGGGGTCTGCCTGCCAGGTAGTTCGGGATCCATCTGCACATAGAGGGGTAAAGACCTAGATTCCTGAGCTTCACCACTAGCTTGTGGGGCACAATGGTGTTGAAGGCTGAGCTGTAGTCAATGAACAGCATTCTCACATATGTGTTCCTCTTGTCCAGATGAGAGAGTGCGGAGTGGAGGGTCAGAGCAATGGCATCCTCTGTGGATCTGTTATGTCTGTAGGCGAACTGCAATGGGTCAAGTATTACAGGCATGGAGCCGGTGATGTGGGTTTTAGCTTACATCATAGACTCGGTGAAAGTCAGATTATGAAAGCTTTGTTAGTTAGCTTATGAAAGATTGATGTGAATCAAGTGTCAAGTTCAAGGGTCATTCATAATAGTCACTGGCATAAAGAAAAAAAGGAGGCCTGGTAATACCAATGACAAAGCCTACCTTAAAACCGTAAAGGCAGATAACACAGTTTCCATGTGGGATATTGCTCTCTGTCAGGATCTCTTTGGCTTTCTGAGATGAAGACAGGAAAGAGGCAAGAACAAGTCAAGTACTTAATATAAATCTAATAATTCCCCAATCAAGAATCAAAAGAAAGGACATCTCAAATCCACAGTTTCAGAACTGACCTCAATGAGCTGGTACAACACAGGGGAACCCAGGCAGGTCTCCGCCTCGGTCTGCAGACATTTCTGCAAACTGAAATTTAAAGAGAGAAAGACAAAACATCGACAGAGGAAGAGACAGAGCATTCTATGAAAAACACAGGCAACAGGGGCTGCAGCAGCAAATGACCAGGCATCAAAGCTGTAGAGGAGACTACAAAGAACCAAAGATGTTAGGACAACTCTAGTTACCTGCACAACTTGTCATCAGAAAGACCCCGAGGGTTGTGGATGGAAATGGAGGGAGGAGAGGAGGGATACTTAGGAAGAGAGATAGAGAAAAGTCAGTAAATAACATCCTGGACTTTGGCATGGCTAGAGAACATAAGTGGGACAGGGTGTGGTTCAAAGGACAGGAAGTTACATGTGAGGGGGAAAGAAAAAACATCCACACAAGCAAAAGAGAAACAATGCGTTTGGAAGTGGCAGGTTGGGCACAAGTCACACACTGGGACTACCAACACCAGTCCTGAATAGCCACTTGGGAAGCAAGTTTTTTTCCCACCCTGCACCTACCCATAACATAATACACAAGCCTGTAGCTATTCAGGAGCAGGGAAAGCAAGGCAGGTATATTTGGGGGTGGGGTACATACAACATTTTCATTTTTCACACAAGTAACCTAAATTCCAAACAGCAAATGAAGAAGGGAAAACAGGAGCTTACCAGCAAGTTGAGAGTCAACGTTAAGGTCAGTCGGACAAACTGAGACAGGGAATCTTCACCCGTGGAGGGGTAAAGGACCAGACTCACCTCCCATCCCCTTTTAGTGGGCATCAGAGAATACCATTTAGTCGTGTGCACATGCACACACTACAAAGACCTGAGTGTATGGGCTCATTCTTTTTTATCTTTTGGCCACGCAGAACTAATCAGTCATGCACTATAGTGAAACACTGGAGGACAGAAGGACCAAATGAGTAGCTTTCTTTGAATACAGGGTGGAACACCACCACTAGCTGAAAGTAACTCTGACAGATTACTTTTCCCCAACACACTGGCAATGGTACTCATATAACACCCTTGTAAGAATAACAACACATTTTAATATATAAACATTGTTTATTAAATTAGCATGAAATGAAACTTTCTCCAACTAGCGCTACACAAGGGGGTTTAAAATGTTCAGATGTTAGTGACCCCTGAATAATTTGTACTTGTAAAAAAATAAAATAAAATATATAAATGCAATATTCAAGGACCTCAATTCAGTATATTGATGTAGGGCCCCCCAATGACACTGCATTGGGGTTCATACTATTATGCATCTTAATAATCTGGACATTCCCTGAAATACAGGGGATGGACAAAATAACAGAAAAACACATGGAAAAGGACTGTTACTTAAAAAAAATCTACATCTTAATAACACACAGATGCAGAGGTTACATTAGGTTGATTGCCAATTAGCAATTCACACTAGTAATAGCCAAACAAGGCTTAAGTTCCATTCTTCTAGCAGCAGGATAGTATGCTAGCAGTACAAACTGAGAATTAATTTTTCTAAATAAAAACCAACATTGAAATATATAAGGCCATATAGTCAGCAATCAGGTCTGTACATTTTATGTTTAAAACATTTTAAGTTTCTAGGCCAATATTATAAAGACTATCAGTTTCTATTTTTGAAAGCAATCAGTGAAGGCACAATTTGTTATTTGTGAAAAAGATCCAGCCAAATGGAAGAGATCACGTTTTTAGCAGAAGAACATTATCAAGAATCAGTAAGACTGTATTGCCAAATACAGGACAATTGAAGAATCTCTGGTGGCATCTTCCATTAACTACTAACATTCTATTTTGTACCAGTGTGGATTTAGTCTGAAAGATAAGTTCACATATCAGCCAATAGAATGTTTTAAATTAAAGTAATTTAGAAGAGGCTACCTACCACAGTGTACTTGCAGAAAGTTCCGACTTAGCTACATGGGACATTGTGTTGCATAAAGTAATATTATTCTAGTCTGGTCAAAAACTTGTACTGCACGTTCTGTAGACTAGTGGTTCCCAACTCCTGTCGTCTAGTCCCCCCCAAAAACAACTTATTTATGATCAGTTGAATCATGTTTGCTGATCATAAATCTGTCATAAAACTGAGTCTCACCCATCCTCTTTCTTGATCACTTGGAGCTCGTCCAGGTAGATGGACTGGAGAACCTCTATCTCAGACAGCACACTGAGGGAATAAAAAAGGAACACAGGAAATGTGGATGCTAATTTGTTTGCAATATTTTATTACATTAGAAATATATTAAAACTGCAACTTTAAATGTAATCACTACTGAACACAAATAATTCGTTAGCTTAACCAAATACGTTTAATGTTATGTTCGAGCCTGCAAATCTCATTTTTTTATCTGACAGTGCACGCAATTTATCTATCTAGTAGCGAACGTGTCGTTATAGTGGTTGCCATTACATTTACTTAAAAGCTACATTATTAGTGTCGAGCAGTTTAGCTTCCAAGAGTCTTTTGACAAGATCACAGCGACCATGGCCTGTCATCTAACGTTACAGTAGATAGCTAGGATAATTTCCAACCATTATTATATGATAAGGTGATATAACGTTGAATAAACAGTTGGTTTTAGACGCTGTTCTATACGTCCCAAAATACATCTTGGCCTTCACTCTCAGCTGTGTTGTGGAGGAATAAGACAATAACTGTAGCAAGCTAACTAGGTTGTTTACGTTACAGGAGCTAGCGTGTTAGCGAGTTAATACTACTGTAACGTTGACCGTAGCGTAGTCAGATATAGATAAATCTCTTCAGAAGCTCACCACTGGCAACTACGATCTACGCATAGTTAAGCTTTCAGAAGATCAAATTCGCAAAGGCCAAGCATTCGAATAAATATAAAAAAATATATATAGTTTATCTCACAGAATACAAATTAACGTATAAAACACATATACAAAACATGATTATCTATCAACCCGCTCTCAGCTACAAACTCACTCGATTTCAGCGGCCATCTTTGTTCCACCGACGTGTAGGGGCTACTTTCAATGTAACACCAGTGACGGAAAGGACATTAAAAAAGAATTCTGAGGGTCCGGCGGGGTCTCTCTGGTCTGCTGATTATCCCGGCCCCAAATTGTCCACGCCCCGTATAGAAAATAACACCTGGTGAGGCAATAACCCACCCCAACGGTAAATGGTGTTCACTTGCTGCCTGTTGGAGCCAGGGGTACCTTTTAAATTCAACACAAAGGGTGATATTGATCTATGAAATAAGAGCATGTTTTCCCCTCTCCTAGACTAATAATCAATTAATCTATGGACATAAAGGAGTTAAACTTAAGGTTTCTGTTTGAAAAGCATCCAAGAGGAAAATAGAGAATGCAAATAACTGAAAATAGATCTGATAGGAAGTAAAATACTAATTTACTTTACAAATATTTACACATAATAATGATACTTTATATTAAGCTGTCAGAAATCACACCTCGTTAAACAAAAAGCCCATTATGTTCTTCATTGTAAATACATTTGTTGTAAATGTTACCTAAAAAAGTTCAACTTCAATATGCTATTTACAATCATGCCATTGTTCATTAATGTTCTTCAGTTACACTGGCAAAGGGTCACACTCCTGCAGCTGGGTTTTGAAAATGCACAAAACAATGAATTTATTCAGAATCATTTATTTAGAAAATCATAGTAAATAATGAATTTATAATAAAAGTTAAAACATAGAAAAGTAGTACACTATACATACTTTAAAGCATCAACTTTGTCTCCCTCATTGCTAGAGCTGTCCATTTTTGGAAGGATTGGGTTGGAGCCACCACTGTAATAATTATATTTTGTATTCATAATCTAAGCATCTTTAATGAGCATTTTTATTCACATAATTTCAAGGTTTGAGGTCCAGGCACATGTTCTCATCTAATTGGCCAACAACGCTACTGGCCCATCAAAAGTTCAACTCATCTGAACTTATTGTGTCTACTAAAGTATGGACATTGCTCGGGTTAGTCAGCACTGCAGACAGTTATCGTACAACTCCAATTGAGAACATTTTTGATAAAATGAAATCCATGGATAAAGTCAACACACAAGCTTGGTGAAGTAATGCCTTTACTGTACATCTTGAACCGTTTCCCACAAGTTGACTGCAGGCAGTTTTGAAGCACTATTGTCAAAATTGAAGTACATACTCACAAACTATAAATGACCACTGTATTTGATGTGTATAACACACGGAGGAATATTTCCCATTTGTGGTAATGGGGTTCAACTTTCAAGTATTTGTTTAGCTGCAATGTGTTAGTAATTGAATAATGTGTAAATAATAAAGCAGATTGACTTTATTGCTCACTGTTTATTACAACATTTTTCACATATTGACTATATTTTAATAAGAAATGAGACAAACATCACTCTAGTCACTGAAGTCTGTTAGTGTATTTCCTCGATTAGGGGTTTTAGTGACACTGGGGATCCATTTTCCCTTTCAATGATAACATTTCATTAACACACATTCATAAAAACTCAATATAACTTCAAAAAAAATCAGCACATAACAGTGGTTATTTTTCCTAAATGGCTAGCAATCTTGTCTCAGTGCAATGTTGGCATATTGTTCTGGGTTTTCTCCCTCACCAGTGTAGACAGACTATCAACGCTTCGGTCTCTGCCAGTCCTTTAATCACATCTCTCTCGCTCTCTCTCTCTCTCCCCCTCCATCCCTCCCTCCGTCCGTCCGTCCCTCAGCAACACTTCTTCCCCTTCTTCTTTCTCTCTCTGTGTTTTTGCAAGTTGATATCGACAGTTTCATCACGTCCCCCTCTGTCTGCACGAATCTGACTCTGCTTCTTTGCCCGGAGAACCATGTGAGTGAACGCCATAAACATCTAAATCAGGCAAGGAAAGAGGTACAGGGGGAAATGGGTGGAGTTAGTAAAAGTAGAGGGAATTGGAATTGCACATTGACATCCTTTTGCAGATGCTCTTATTCCGATTGATTCACAGGACCAATTAGTGTTAACTGTTTTTTGTGACCTCCCTCTCATTACGTCACAATCAACTGTGAAACAGCTGTACGAAATCTGTATGCTTACCATTTCATTACAATTGAATCAACAGGCACCTGTACCTTAGGTTGCACAGTTTAGTAGACTGCAACGATGTTTTTAATTGAGTGAATTTTAGAGCAGAATGTGTTAACAAAAATTTGCTAAAGAGTTATAAAACAAAAATAGCCCAAAACAAGTATTTCCATTTGATTGCACCCACTGAACACAGGAAAGGAGGTTTGTTAGGAAAGGCATATTCTGACGTATAAAGTGCAACAACTCAATCCGCCTTACGATACAAAACAAATGATTTATACCAACATAGTGAAAGGGTAAATCCTGAAAATGACAACCCAATGCTTAAATGACATCGGACTCCCTGTCTACCCACAGCTCCAAAAAAAATGCACCTTTTTTTTCCTTTTCCAAAAAAGTTGGAAAGGAAGGTTTTGAGGGAGGAACAGGAAGGGTTAAAATTAAGAGACCTCTACAAATTGAACCATTCAAAACACAATGGCGTACCCTTCGTTGGTCAGGGGTTCCTCCTACAGCAAGATAATGACGTAAAACATACCACCAGGCTGTCAGAACTACCTAAGAAGAAAAGAACTGAAGGCTTCAAATCATGGAACAGCCAGCACACTCTCTAGACGTAAACCCCAATGAGCTGGTTTGGGTTAAACTGGGCAGAGGTGTGAAAGCAAAGCGACCTACAAGGGTAACATTTGTGGGACCTTCTGCAACACTATCTGCTCTGTTTACATTTTAGAGTACATTCAGAATCAGGGAATAAAAAAAAAGGTGTTCTAAAATGTTTGACAGGTGGTGTATCAAAGAGCTGCCAAAGTAATTAGTACCTTCTAACATTTGACTTTTGGTATTTGGCCTGCTCATAGCATTGAATAAAAAATGTTAGTCCTACATATTTTAAGATGTATGCAGAAACAGTCATTGTGGAGAAGACTGTCTGCTGAACTACTGAAATTAGTGACATGTGACATTGCCTACCTGTAGTGCGCTGTGAAGTAAACAATAGTACGCTATTCAATTCAGTTCTGTTATTAAAAATACAGTCATTGCGATCTTGGAGACTTAGTCTTTCATCTTAATTTATTCCCCATAGTAGCCTGTTCTCAACTAGTACAGATGCAGAATTTCTGTACCTCAAAATATAAAAAATATTCACAATACAGAAACGTCGACCTGAAAAGAGGTCTAATCAGCTAATTAACTCAAAACACTTGCAAAGGTATCCTAATTATGTTCATTTATGCACTCCATACTTGGTCGGGGCTCCTTTTGCATGAATTACCACATCAGTGTGGCGTGGCATGAAGGCAATCAGCCTGTGGCACTGCTGAGGTGTTATGGAAGCCCAGATTGCATTGTTAGCGGCCTTCAGCTAGTCTGTTTTGTTGGGTCTGGTGTACCTCATTATCTCTATGATTCTCTATGGGGGTTCAGGTCAGGTGAGTTGGCTGCCAATCAAGCACAGTAATACCATAGGCAGCAAACCCGGTACCGGTTGTTTGGGATCTGTGGGCAGGTGCAAAGTCCTGCAGGAATAGAAAACCAGCACCTCCATAAAGCTTGTCAGCAGATGGAAGCATGAAGTGCTCAAAATACTCCTGGTAGATGCTGCATTGACTCTGGATATGACTGTGGACCAACACCAGCAGATGACATGGCACCCCATATCATCACTGACTGTGGAGACAAGCTTTGGGACCTAGATTTCCAAATGAAATGCAAAATGTACTTCATCTGAAGAGAGGACTTTGGACCACCAAGCAACAGTCCAGTTATTTTCCTCCTTTGCCCAGATGATTCTGACAATGTCTCTGGTTCAGGAGTGGCTTGACACTAGGAATGCAACACTTGTAGCCTATTTTCTGCACACTGATGTGTGGTGGCTCTTGATGCACTGACTCTAGCCTCAGTCCACTCCTGGTGAAGCTCCTCCAAGTTCTAGAATCGGCTTTGCTTAACAATCCTCTCAAGACTGCGGTCATCCCTGTTGCTTGTCCACCTTTTCCTCCCACACTTGTCCCTTTCAGTCAACATTCCATGAATATGCTTTGATACAGCACTCTGAACAGCCAGCCCATTCAGCTATGACCTTCTCTGGCTTACCATTCTCGTGGTGGGTGTCAATGAGTCTTCTAGATAACTGTCCAATTAGCAGTATTCCCCATGATTGTGGTTGTGTGTGCTGAACAAGACTGAGACTGAAGGCCCAGGGGGTAAATTGGCTGATTAGAGCTCTTCTCAGGCTGTCATTTCTTTATTGTATTCTAATATTCTGAGATACTGGATATTTTCCATGAGCTGAAACAAAATAGCTTGAAATGTTTCACTTTGTGTAATGAATCTAGAACATATGATGGTCTCAAGCTCCACATTCTTCTGAAAGACTTGATGCTTTATTTTTACTTTGAACTGAATAACCATCTTTCCTGAAATTGTTAATTATTAAATAAAAACTAGGAAGATAAGACATTTAGAATTTGACTCCATGACTAACCTCTTCCACATTGATGTTTTCTTTGGCACTTGTCTCAAACACCCGGACTCCCACTGACTCCCCAAAGCGAATTGCATCATGGGATTCAACCTGCTTTTTGGAGGGGTCATCATTCTTGTTCCCCACTGAGGGAGAGATGAAGAGAAGAGGGGACAAATGAGATGTCAGTGTAATGTCTTGTTAGTTCAAAATCAGCCATAACACTGAATTTATTTGACTTGAAATAAATTCCGTATGTGAATTTTCCTTGTCAAACACAATTACCCCTAAAAATAACACAAACAAAAAAACAGAACTCTCAATTTGTGCCACTCGCTTAGCAGACCTAACTCACCTAGAATCTTACAGACATTGTCACAGTTTTGGGTGATTTCATTGAGCCACCGCTTCACGTTCACAAACGAATCTGGGTTGGTCACGTCATAGACAATTATCACACCATGAGTGTTTCTATAATACCTGGAAAAAAAAAAAAACAGGAGAAAGAAGGGGTAAGAGACAAAAACAAAAAGGGAAAGTAATGGAGAATTAAATCTGAACTAGGATCACTGTTCACAACCCAATTTCTTTTTGTGGGATAGTTGATTATTCATTTCATTCAAGTATGGATTCTACGAATGTAGATTGGTCATAGCTAATAAGATTACGTTGAGGTGATGGTCCTGAAGCGCTCCTGACCCGCTGTGTCCCAGATCTGTAGTTTGACTCGCTCCCCATCAATGTCCACTGTACGGATCTTAAAGTCTACACCGATTGTTGTGATGTAGCTGCCTGTAAACCACATTGAAAACAGAGGTAAGTAATGTGCGTGCGCAATTTTTCAGGTTTTACAATCTGTGTTTATGTACATTTAGATCAGGAAATATTTGGACACTGACACAATTTTCATTATTTTGTTTCTGTACGCCACAGCTGCCTCAATTCAAGCGGTTGAACAAAAATATCATATGAAATATTTAGGAATTGCAACCATTTTCATACACAATCCCCTTATTTCAGGGGCTCAAATATAATTGGACAAATTAACAATCATGAATAAAATGCTCATTTTTAAAACATTGGCAAGAATCCTTTGCAAGAAATGACTGCTTGAAGTCTGGAATGCATAGAAATCACCAAACGCTGGGTTTCCAGTTGTCACGCTATGCCAGGCCTTTACTGCAGCGGTCTTCAGTTATTGTTTGTTTTTGGGTTTTCAGCCTTAAGTTTTGTCTTCAGTAAATGAAACGTATGCACGATTGGGTTGAGATCAGGTGATTGACTTGGCCATTGCAGACCACTTCTTTGTCTTGAAAAACTCCTGGGTTGCTTCCGCAGTATGTTTTGGGTCATTTGAAAATTGAAGCACCATTAAACCGACTTTGCTGAATTTGGCTGAATCTGAGCAGACAATACACCGATCAGCCATAACATAATGACCACTGATAGGTGAAGTGATTAACACTGATAATCTCGTTATCATGGCAGTGGGTGGGATGTATTAGGCAGCAAGTGAACATTCTGTCCTCACATTTGAAGTGTTAGAAGCAGTTAAAAGGTGCTAGACGTCTGTGTCAGAGTACTTTCAAAACTGCAGCCCTTCTGGGGTGTTCTCGGTCAGTACCTATCAAAAGTGGTCCAAGGAAGAATCATGGTGAACAGGCGACAGGGTCATGGGCGGGCAAGACTCAATGATGCACGTTGGGAGTGAAGAGTGGCCCATGTTGTCCGATCCAACATATGAATGAGCTACTGAATCTCAAATTGCTGAAAAAGTTAATAATGGAATTGATAGGTGTCAGAATACACAGTGCATGGCAGTTTGTTGTGTATGGGGCTGTGTAGCCGCAGACCAGTCAGGATGCCCATGCTGACCCCTGTGCTCTACTGAAAGTGCCTACAATGGGCATGTGAGCGTCAGAATTGGACCACAGAGCAATGGAAAAGGGTGGTCTGGTCTGATGAATCACGTTTCCTTTTAAATCACGTGGATGGCTGGGTGCATGTGTCACTTACCTGGAGAACACATGGCACCAGGATGCACTATGGGAAGCGGCAGAGGCAGTGTGATGCTTTGGGCAATGTTCTGCAGGGAAACCTTGGGTCCTGCCATTCACCTGGATGTTACGTACCACCTACCTTTTATGGACACGGTATTCCCTGATGGCACAGGCCTCTTTCAGCAGGATAATACGCCCTGCCACAAAGCAAAAATGGTTCAGGAATGGTTTGAGGAACAACAAGTTCAAGGTGTTGACTTGGCCTTCAAATTCCCCAGATCTCAATCCAATCGAGCATCTGTGGCATGTGCTGGATAAACAGGTCCGATCCATGGAGGCCCCACCTCGCAACTTACAGGACTCAAAGGATCTGCTGCTAATGTCTTGGTGCCAGATACCACAGCACACCTTCTGAGGTCTAGTGGAGTCCATGCCTCGACAGAGTCAGGGCTGTTTTGGCAGCAAAAGGGGGACCTACACAATATTAGGCAAGTGGGTCATGATGTTATGGCTGAACGGTGTATATCCCTATGCAATCCAGAAATCATCCGACTGCTTCTGTCTTCTGTAACATCAAGAATAAACACAGTGACCCAGGTCCATTGAAGCCATGCATGCCCATGCCATCCCAGTCGCCACAATATTTTACAAATGATGTGGTATGCTTTGGATCATAAGCCATTCCAAGCCTTCTCCAGAATTTTTTCTTCCCATTATACGGGTACAGGACGATGTTAGTTTAATCTGTCCCAAGACCACTGTTCCAGAACTGTTTTTTGTCAAAATCTGGCTTTTCTATTCTTGAGGCTTATGTATGAATGGTTTGCACTTTTTGTTGAAGCTTCTGTATTTGCTCTCGTGAAGTTCTCTTTATGGTCGACTTGGGTAATGCTATGCCTACCTCCTGGAGAATGTTCTTCACTTGGCTGGATGTTGTGAAGGGGTTTATCTTTACCATGGAATAGAATCTACGATCATCCACCACTGCTGTCGTGTAGACGTCCAGGCCTTTTTGTGTTGCAGAGCTCCCAGTGAATTATTTTTTCTCAGAATGTACCAAACTTTTGATTTGCCCACTCCAAATGATCCTGGTATCACTGATGGATTTTCTTTGCAGCCTAAGGATGGCCTGTTTCACTTGCATAGAGAGCTCCTTTTGACCGCATGTTCTGGGTTCACAGCAACAGCTTCCAAATGCGAATGCCACACCTGGAATCAACTCCAGACCTTTTACCTACTTCATTGATGAAGAAATAATGAGAGAATAGACAAAATCTGTCCAAGAAACAGATAAGTAAATTACCCTATTACTTTTGTTCCCTTGAAAAAAGAGGGGCTACATATTAGACCTGTCACTCTTAAACACTTCCTCCAATTTGGATGTGGATACCCTCAAATTTAGATAGACTGCAATTTCAGTCCATATTCATTAACTGTAACTTGAACATTTTGGTAAACAGACAAAATAACAAAACGTGTGTCAGTGTCCAATGATTTACGGACCTTATTGTACATGTGGATCACACACACGCACACTTTATCTAAATAGTATACTTTGATGATAATTTACAACACACTTGCACACATCAACTCACCAGAAAATGAGTTATCGGCAAATCGTAGTAGCAGACTGCTTTTCCCTACATCTAGAACAGAAAGGTGAGACAGGGATATAACAGTTTAGTCAGACACAGAATAATCCCCTTAGGGAAATATCCTCAACAAAGTTAACAGCTACTGGGCTATACTGTGTGCGTTCACTTCAGAAGTACACAGAACATAAATTAACAGAAGTATACCATTCCTGACTTTCTCGTGGCCAACATCTAGCAGCCATAAAGCTTGCTTAAGTTAATCTAGTTTTCATCAATTGTCAGAGCTGTAATCCGGTGAACTACGTGAAGCTTTCGTCATCACCCAATAAAAAGCAAACTGATTGATAATTAAATGAAATGTTAAAACAAAATGTTTTAACTAGAAAGCTCAAACTGTAACATAGGCCTGATCTCATGACCCCAACTTGCAAACAATGAAATGCCTGCTACAAATTTGTTTCACAGCATAACTTCTGGTTTGACATTTAAATTACTATCAATTAATACTAATTAATTTGATTTCATTTGCATGAACTCCAATTCTAGGGGCAGAGACAGGAATTGTGAACATATTGGGACATCTCAAATGCATCCTCGTCTCCTTCTCACAATTGGTTTATTAACCCAGACCTCCAAAGCAAAAGAGGAAGGCCAGAGGATATGAGATGTGTGAAATTCCCACAGTAGGAATATGCAGACTTTGTAGGAACAAGGAACTAACTGGAGTCTCCAATGATGAGCAGTTTGAAGAGATGATTGTAGTCCTTCCCCGGACCAGCCATTTCTGCAGTGCGCCTTCGATTAAGTTATCCTCGCCCAATAAACACTTTTCCACAGGAACAGATAAGTCTTCCCAATCTAAGACAAATGTTCTAACACTACCCCTTCACAATTGAAAATTGTAATCCAGAAAACACCTTCAAAACACTTGAATTGCAATACAACTGATGCTCCAGTTCAGTTCCAGTCCAATCCAAAATACCCATTCGATATTGCCTAACTTCTCATGTTACTCCAGTAATGCAATCCTTGCCAGGTAAATCTGACGTTTTTCCAGTTTATTGAATGGCACTCCTTTGTCGGGTTATGGCAACAGTTGATTCCACCTCAGTCCTGATACCACCCACTTACTCCGGTAGGGGATTCCCAGTTCATTTCAGCACCACATTCCGACTCAACACAGGATTCATCCTAGTACACTCCCCACTGGTTCGCTGAATCAATTAGTTATTCCTCTATGAGGTTAAGCTGTAGGGACAGTCTGCTTCCCACATTCAAAAGGCAGACTACAGAATAGTTCAGTCACTTGGTCTATGAAACTCAGAGGCTTTCTGCATCCCTTTGTGGTGTGTCAGTCACTTCCTCCATAAGCGTGTGAAAGTGCTCATGGCTGGCATCCTATGGACATGTGGAATGACTGCTGTCGAGGATAGTTTTATCATTAACTGCTTCTACTTTGTCCATCAATCTCACCCCTGATGTTGTAATGTCATCTTGCTGTCATCTTACGACGTCTGTCAATTTCACACAGCTCTTACAAGAAACACGGTAACGGAAGCCTTGGGTGGAGAAGCTAAAACCAAAATGTAAAAATCAGAAAGAGGATGAAGTGGTTCCTAGTATAAATCAACACTCCATGCAAGTTACGTCCAATGAACACTTTCTGCCTCAATCGCTGGGTTTCACTTCCTTTCCTCTGAGGAGAAATGGTGGGCGTTGTCACATTATGGTTTGTTTCAGTCTTTGCTCAGTTCCCTAGTTTGGAACATACCCTGAAAATAGAAAGAGAGTTCAAATCTGTAGAGCACATTTATAAATAGCAAATATATACATGGCGCATAAGGAGAAACCATTCACCTTTACTCTGTCATCATCTTTAAGTATGCCTGCTATTTCCCTGATCCTGTCCGCAACCGCCCTGTTCCCAAGAGCAACAGTTGTGTCTATAAATGTAACGTTTCCAAATGTGTTTGCTCTGTGTAGTCTCACTGAACATATTAAAACTAGGCCTGGACCACGCCTAGCCTATATGTAACATCAGCCTCTGCATGGCTGAAAGTGAGTTAAACTGGGATTCAAACACATTTTCTATGACTGGGGGCATAATGAATTGGGAAAGCTTTTTCAAAGACATCTTAAGAATCCCACGTCGGTTGTGGCCGATTTAGGGTGAACGAGACAAGAAAACTACATTACCGGGAAAGTTTTTGTTCCATGAAAACAGGAAAGCGACTAGGACATGGGGCGGCATTTTAGTTTTTAGGAAGTATTCCTGGCACACTGGTAGTAGTACAAAACATGTTTAATGATCCCGTGTTACTTGCTTCTGAATTCCAATGAAAACATTTTAATGTCACTGCTTAACCGAAAATGACTAACCTGGACTCGTCAGCTGTCAGAGGGGGAAAAAAACAGGCGAGGTCGCAAAAAACACTTTGTATTTATTTTTGCTTTAGAGCAAACTACAATAAGTTCGAAATATGCTTAGCTTAAAACAGAAATCTGTGGAAAATCAATTACCTGCATGTAGCCAAACGACAGTACCAGCTGCTAGGATCTGTACGGGAATGTCCACGATTTTAAATAGCCACTAGTCCACAGACGAAGTAAAGTTACTTTTATCATTCAAATTCTATAAACACTAAATACAACTCCTCAAGACAGGTAGAATACTGCATCGACGTTTATGTGCGTATTTAAAACCTTTCGTCGTGCTGCAAGATGATCGATACAAACGATCGTGAGAATGCTGACCCGTGCACTCGGGACATTCGAAATGCAAAATACGACCGTCCACCAGTCTTCCTCTCCGCGGGAGTGATTCAGGAAAGTTCGGAGCCTAGGACTGGTCTACGGCCCGACGTCTTCTGGCCACACCTGAGTGATGTTGAGTCACCCGCATTTAAATCATGTGGTTCTCTCTGACTCACAATACTCCTCCCTCTGTCAACTATCTGGATTTTACTCCAACTGTGCTATATTTCTCATTGTCAACACATTCTTAAATACAAGAGGGCTAGTGTGAGCCATACTTCCTCGCTTATCAGGAATATTATAGTCGACTGGTCATAACAATATTGTATATACAAACAGGAAATATATAGTATTTCAGAGATTATAATGCTAGTGCTTACTATCAATACAGTTGGGCAAGTTATGAAAAAGTGATCAAAATAGTTTATTGAGTATAAAACATCAGGAGAAATCCGGGATTGCGTAAATTCCGCTGAACAGATTTTCTGGCTACGTCCCTCCCTTTTTTTCACAAAATGGGGGCGGTACGTAGCTGAACTTGTCAAATAGAAAATAATAAATGTTTTGCAAATTAAAACGTTTTATTATATGAATGAATACCTATCTGGATTAAGCATCCTTGTAGAAAATGAGAGGAATATGTTTTATGTACAGAGTTGGTATTTAATTAAAACATACGAACTTATGAGTGTAAATCTAGATGAGTGTGGGTGTGTGTTGGGTGATCCTCAGAAAGACAGAGAAAAGGATCTGTAGTACAGGTTGGCAAAAACATCAATCTGGTGACTGCTGCCACCTACTGTCAGCACCTGGAAACAACAGGAAAAAGAATCACTTAATACCGGCTACATAAACATTTATTTAGCAGATGCACTGGGGGCTTATTTACATTACAAGAAACGGAACATAATGCGAGATGAGCTTATCTTGAATAATAATTCTTATAGGGTTTCAATTTAAGTGGGTAATGTAGAAGGTTTGTTAAGATGGACTGACTCTCACCCTGTGTTCAGTGCTGTTGAGGTTGAGTGCCAACGTGTTGAGGGAGTGTGGGGTGCAGGGAATCTGAGCCTTCACCTCTCCACCCATGAGACAATGGGATACAAACTGTCCCTCACCGACTGACAAAATCTACAGGCATGAAGGGAAAGATGTTTTCAAATCATGTTCTAGCATGTCTGTTTTGTAAAAAGGTTTCTGTTTACCAAGTCTGAATCAATTTTGACTAGGAATGTTAATGAATAATCAAAGATCGATAAATTATTGATAAGAATTTGATCAATGTAGGCCGTATAAATTTAGTATCACTAGAGGACGCTATCTAACTGTGGTTTGGTGGAAAAGTTGAAGAATCTCAAGCTGTAAATTTAAAAGAAAATGAAGTGAACAAAAAGAAGGGTGGTTTGGATCACTTATTTTGAAAATAATAATGTACACTGCAAATACTGTGATTCTGTGTTAAAACAAAGTCCACGACTACGAAAATGATTTATCACTTAACAAACATCCTACCGCCCTGGCTAGGGGTTCATCAACCAACTATTACATTGATATTAGCTAGAAATAACGAATGAAGATCCATCAGAGAGGATAACAAGATTTGCCAGTTAATAGATAAGATATGATGGCAATAAATATTGTTGACGGCAAAGGTTTTTTGAGCTTGATGAATTTGGTAGAACCGGATCATAGCATTCCATTGCGAGGCATGGTCATAAAAAGCACTAGAGATAAGGCAGATCTTAAAGAACAATAGCAGCTTGATTGCGGAAAGTCACCTCATCACAGCAGTGACAGAGATTACATCATTGATGACTGGAAGGTGAGTTGGCAGTCCTGCTAACCAAGTCTACTAAGCCGACACACACTGGACCAATTGCGGAAAAGATATTATAGTCTAGTAGTGACATAAATTTAACTGCCTGCCTAACCTATTAATTGCCTGAAAAAGCACCAATGTTAACTGAGACAAAATCATTATTAGGCCTTATATTTTAAAAATAGCCTAATTAAGAAAGCTGTATTCATTAAATATAGATTTTTCATAATTTGTTTACAAAGGTTCTCTCACACGAGTTGGCATCATTTCCTCCATGATGGAACCGCGTCACAAGCACCTGGGCTTTTTTCACAAGAAAAAAATTCTGGGTACAAATGCAAAGTTGGTTGAACTGGGGAAAGCAGTGGACTCGGCAACCCCACAGACAGCGCAATCCGGCCGTAGTCCAGGAAGCCTCAAGTCAGGCATCCACAATGCTCTACTTCTGGGAGAGCAATACTCTACTAGCCTCACTTCCATTAAGACAGAAGTGGATAACTTTCTGGGGATATTATACCACCACAGGGTGGAAATCTAACAGACCGGCAGAAGGTGGATGAAAGAAGATTCCCCAGGCTAGCCAAGTATGCATAGCAATACATGTACATCCCTGCAAACTCAGTGCCATCCGAATGGGTGTTTTCAGCAGATGGACTAACCATAACACACCAGCACTTGTGACTCGTCCCATGTAAATATGCTCATCTTTAAAAAACAAAACAAAACAAAAAAAACAAAACAAAACAGAAGGCCTAATAATTGGTGTCGAAACATTTGATTTTATATTGTTAAACTTGCATTTAGGATTTGAGTCTGATTGTTGATTATTAATAACAGATAAAGATTATTGTTCTTCGGATTGTTTGATTCTGTTTGACATGGTTAGATAAACTGTTGATGGATAGTGTGTAGACGTAGGTGGCCTCATTTAAATCTAATACTTATCCAAAAATGGGAAATCTTATTGGTCTTTTTAAATGCAGGTTTTTTCTATTTGTGTTTTAAAATATACAGTTTTAATGTTTAATCGAACAACGAGGTATGTGTGTTGCGCTCATATCTTTGGATATTTACATTGTTTCAAATGTCTCCACATCTTGTAAAAAAAGGATTTCACTTGGGAAAAACATGTAAAAAAAGGTCCTGTCATACGCACAAAAAACAAGTTCAATTGATTGATCTTTAACAATGTCAGGAAGGAAATTCTTCAAATTTGCAACCCTAATTTCGACCCTCAGTTACCAAGAGTGTCTATTATTAAAAAACACAATACACTTTTGCACAAGGTTGGCTGGTTTTCAGGATTAAAACCATTCACACTGAAAACAACCTATAATCAGTCTCGCCTCACCATGTCTTGGTAGAAGGTGGCTTGTCGCTGGCATCCAGATATAGGGAAAATAGAGGTCGGTGACATGGAGCGGAGGTGCCACAGAGAGAGGGATGGGCCTCCTCCACATAGCTGGGGAAGACAAAGAGAAATTGACAGAAAGAACCAGACAGAAAGACAGAAGACGGGAGAGGGTGATCAATGGAGAAAAAGAATAGACAGGGTTTATTTACTTATGAATGACTAACGTTGATTCTTTAAGAATACAACATACAAATGCTTCATGACCTTAGCTTAACTGCCGTATCCCTCTAGAAAACCATATATAAGCCTGTATTACTACACCACGTGTTAAAAAAAGAAAAATTATTTAAACTGTATAGCACAAAAACATGGTTTACACTGTTATTTTTATCTTAGGGTATGGTCAAGACTTCCTTCAAGCGCTGTTTATACATTTGAGAGATTGCTACAGACCTATTGCTCAGCCTTTTACCAAAACATGCTGTTAATTAAATTAGGTATCTCACCTTCAGTCTACATGATCTAATGGCAGTATGAAATCCTGATTCATTTAGCCTGAATATCTCATACAAAATGTCAGGCATTCCAAAAGAATGCAAGATAACAACGCAGTCCACAGGTGAAGTCGACCATGGCAAATGCTCATAGGTTGCGCATAGGCAAACTTGCTGATAAGAGATAAACTGGTTCAGACTGAGATAACCACTGGAGTTTCCATGTTGCTCAACTGTTAAAACAAGGCACTTATAATGCCATGGTTATTGGTAAAATTCCCACAGGCAGCCAGAATAAAAATGTACACATTCAACACTAAAGTCGCTCTGGAGTTTCTGCTAAATGACAAATGCTAACAAAGTATTGTCTGTTTCCTCACCATCCAATCAGAATCGGTGGTCAGGCAGCTGATCCACTTGCCATACTGGGGGCGGGCACAGTCCTACCATACCATGAGGAGGATGAGACAGACAGAAGTATTTAGTTCCAATTTAATGCGTATAATCCAGAGAAAGATACAATAAACTTTGTTAGTGAAACAAAAATCTCTCAATCAACTTTTGCACACATGGAAAATGCTATTTTCTCACCTCATATTTAAAAACCTCTATACAGTGCACAGAGTGGCCGGTTCTGCAGTCTGGATGCAAAGTTCAAAATAGGAAGCATTAAACATCACAGTAGAATGGGAACACTGCATCGATTCCAGAAGTGCCAGTCACTGACAGCAAAACCTGAAACGGAGACAGGTTCACATGCCTGCCACTCACCCCATATCCTGACAGCGCCGTCCTCCCCACCAGAGAGGATCTCTCCCTCTCGCTCCCTCACACTCAAACAGTGGATGTAGTCCGTATGACCCTGGAGAACCAACTAAGGGGCAGAGAGATAAGAAAACACAGATTCAAGGCTACTTTTTACATATATTGGCTGCTCATCACAGTTTAGAAAATGTATTTATTATTATATCCTTATTTTTCTTTTTTTTTCTTTATGAAGGCCTTTGTATTCTGTTTGCTTGAAACATTACTTATACTCAACAACTTGTCTCTCACTGTCAGCAACTCGTCTCTGTGTTCAGGGGCAGTAATGAATGGAATGTCAGCTGAGTAATGCTCCTAGTCTCCATCTACGTATGGTAGACTAGACCTTGGGCCAAGCAGAAAAGTCTCCCTTTTGGGGGTTCGTCTTAATAGCAGCAGTGGGGCTCCTGTTCCTTGTATTATAGAGGTGAACAGGACTCTATTCCTTATGGGGAGAGCTGAGTAAGCGAAACCACCAATAGTAGAGCTTTCACCAAGTTGTCTGGGCAACCAACATTCTATGATTAACAATGACTCCTGGATCTGTGTCTGTACGCAACCTTGCATACTCTAGGCTACATCATGACAACAACAATTCTTTGTATGTACATTTTTGCAAGTGCTGATGTTGTCATCTGTACTGTTGGAAGAGAATATAAGCTTGAACCTGAAATGCCAGAACAACTGTCATGACACCATTCATTTTGGATCTCTGTACTTGCACTCTTTTTGTTATGATGCTTGTTCCCATATATACGATTAAACCTGAAATGATTATCTGTTATGCTAATCGCTGAAGGAGTTTTTGCTTAATAAATTGCAAACATTTTCAATCTTCCACAACAGCAACTACAAAGCAGGTTCTGGGGATCTGAAGAACGCTTGTCCTCTGATGCACCTCTTGCATGCCGTTCTTATATTGATGAATACTAGCTCTGTTGGTGAAATCATAATTTTAACGTCCAATTTGATCGTACGCACGTTTCATGAAATAGGGCCACCGTCTGCTCACCCAGTAAGTATTTGCCATTTGTGTGCAAGGAAGACGCATTCTCCGAACAACAAAAATGACTGAGTCCACAAGCGCCTTGCTTACCGTAGCTTATAAAATTACTGGCCCAAACATTTTGTTTTTACTGTACCTCATTCCAAAAGTTGTAATTTATCAGTGTTACAACATAACCAAATACTTTTGTTACATAACATGATTAATAATTTATGAAAGGCATTCTGGATATGGCAAAAAAATGAATTAAAAGATATGACAAAAAAGCATTTGACTTTCAAAGAAAAGACTAACTCATTCACCCCAGAGAACAATGCGATCGGCTGGACCGTCAGTTACTTTGTGGTTTGTGCAATCACCCAATGGGCCTCTGCATTTAAATTCCTGAAACAACCAAGGGCCCTGAAGACCGATTGTCTGTCACCCTCTTGGCTGTCATGCTGACCAGGTGCTGTTTGCTATTGGCATGGCTGGTCAGGGATTGTTTGCGAAAGTTGACAGTGCCTTTGTAAAAAATACCCACATTTGTCAACTCTAGTCAGGAAATTAGGACCGATGACATTGCAACATGTTTAATACCAGTCAAAATAACTTTTGAATGGTATTGTACGTTCAGCATCACATGGTGGTGAGTGATGGACTGGTTTAAGGCACTGCTTTGCAGTACAGTGCCATTCTGGCCAAGAGTTACAATCTTGTTCGCAGCATTCCAACGGTGAACGGGGGTTCCTCAGAGGGCAAGGCAAATTGCCCCAGCGATGCCACAGGTGATGCTGGACTCATTGCACTCCATGGCATAAATTACATACATCTGCATAAACTGCGAAATCAATCATAATGTTGGCCATAAATTTGCACTCCATTCTGAGGCACGTATGTCTGCAGAAATACTTTTGTTTGAGCAAGCAGTGTAAAAAGCTGCAAAATGACTTGGTGAGATGGGCATCGGAGAACAATACTTTTGCCTTTCCTGAACCTGCTCTGGAGTCCCTGAAATTGTCCATAATTGAAAACTGGAAAATACAACTTAGGAGAGAAGAATAAACCACTTGCAAACCTTAAAGACGCCACTCTCCAGATCCATTATATGGATGTTATTGTCCCCTCCACCAATCACAAGACTGTTCTCCTGAAGAGGAGGGATGGAAATAAAAGAGAAAACGAAAAGGGGAAAATTAATGATCATCGTCTTTTGACAGTGAGATACTTTATCTGACTGTTGTCTATATGACTCACAGTGGGATTTAATGTCATCGCATTGATTTCTGGGATCTCCAGACTGGATCTGCAAAGAAGACCAAAAGTGAAAAAAGTCTCCCTGGCTACTAACGCTGGACAGTAAAGACAAACACTGTAGAACTTACACCCCAAGTACACACACATGCTCTCAGTACAAACTTGTGATGCACATTCACTACATTGCTAAAAAAATTAAGGGAACACTTAAAACAAACATTGATGAACAAAATACATTTAAGATAAAAATCTTTACTGTACATTTTAATTATTTGAGAACAAAATGACATAACGGTCAACGGAAACCAAAATCAGCAACTGATTGACGGGTGGATTCAAACTCTCTCTGAAAACCAAAGTAAACAATTGAAATCACAGGCTGTTCCAACTTGCATTAATTTCATTATAGCAAATCAATGTCTCAGTAGTGTGTGTCCCCCACGTGCCTGCATGCACTCCGGACAACATCTGGGCATGCTTCTGATGAGATGGTGGATGGTGTCCTGGGGATCTCCACCCAGAGTTGGATCGGGCCATCAGTGAGCTCCAGAACAGTCGATGGCGCTACTTGACAGCGTTGGACACACTAATACTTAACATCCCAGAGGTTCCCAACGGTACCAACAGTCAGGGTACCGTTGGCTAGCACATGAATGCCTGTGCGAACCTCCAAGTATATGCCTCCCCAAACCATCACTGACCCACCAAACTGCAGGCAACATTACATCCACCATGGCGTTATCAGACTCACATGTCTGTCACATGATCGGTGTGAACCTGCTCTCATCTGTGCAAAGAACGGAGTGCCAATGGCGGAACTGCCAATTCTGGTACTCTCTGGCAAATGCAAATCGAGCTCCACAAGAGGATGTCGAACCCTCATGCCACCCTCATGGAGTGTGTTTCTTAATGTTTGATCAGGTCCATGCACACCAGTAGCCAGTCGGAGGTCATTTGGTAGGGCTCTGGCAGTGCCCATCCTTTTACTCCTACCACAAAGGAGCAGATATAAGTCCTTCTGCTGTGTCCAGCTTTCCTTGTGTAACGGTCCATCTCCTTTTAGCTCCTCCATGCTCTTGAGACTATACTGGGAGACACAGCAAAACATCTTGCGACGATATATATGGACGTGACATCCTGGAGGCGCTTGACTACCTGTGCAAACTGAATGAGCTGAAGGTACCACATCATGCTACCAGTAGTGAAAAGGACACTAGCAAAACACACAACAAGATAAGAATCAATCAGGAAGGATAAGGAGACAGCAATTTTCTGTGGCCACCACCTGCAAAACCATTCCCTTTTTGGGGTTGTCTTTCTGTTGCCTCTCCAGTGCAACTGTTGTCACTTTCATTTGCACCAATGACAGGTAACAGTGATTCACAATTGCTTATGCTTCCTAACTGGACAGATTGTTATCACTGAAGATTAATTGACTTGGTTATACTGTGATAATTACATGTACATTTTTTGAGCAGTGTAGTATCTGCTATTTATGTTTAAAAACACACTTCTTTATATAACCAAAAACTGGTTATACTACCGTTAGCGGCAACAATTGCAACAAAACACTTAAACTACTTTAAGTCAATACATTTTTTTCAGGATGAGGCAGCGGCTCTTTAGCTTCAACAAACAGACCATTGACCTGAGATTCTCCTGTAGAATTCTCTGATTATAAACAAAATGTACAGTTCCTTCACTGAAGTTGTCCAGGTTCCAGATGAAGTAAAGAATCCCCAAACCATGACCTTGCAGCCACCATGCTTTACCGTTGATATGAGGTTCTTCAGGTCGAATGCATTGTTTAGTAAGGCAGAATGGCATCCATGCTACCCAAAAAAATCTCTTAATAGAACATTGTTTAAGAAATCTTGAAGATCATCCAGGTCTTTTTGGCAAACTTAATATGAGCACCCAAGTTCTTCTTAAAAGAGCAGGGGTTTCCACCTTGCTAATATATCATGAATCACATTTTTGTCCTTGTTTCTGATGATACACTGAACTTTGCTGAGGTGGGAGATGCCTGAAGATTGCTGGATGTTGATTCAAAGTATTGTGTTTTCTTTGTGCTTTGCTATTGGAGAGCTTCATGCAGGACGGCCATTCCTGGGACGATTCATTGCTACCTCCAAATTTCACCATTTGGACAATAAGGACTTGACAGTGGTTCAATTAGTCTTTGAGCCTTACAAATGGCATACAGTGGTCTGCAAAAGTTTGGGCAACCTTGTTAATTTCCATGATTTTCCTTCATAAATCGTTGGTCCTTAGGATGAAAAGAATCAGTTAAATATATCATATAGGAGACAAACACAGTGATATTTGAGAAGTGAAATGAAGTTTATACCATTTACAGGAAGTGTGCAATAATTGTTCGAACAAAATTACGCATGTGCATAAATTTGGGCACTGTTGTCATTTTACTGATTTCAAAATCTTTAGAACCAATTATTGGAACTCAAAATTGGTTTGGGAAGCTCAGTGACCCTTGACCTACATACACAGGTGAACCCAATTATGAGAGAGTATTTAAGGGGGGGCAATTGTAAGTTTCCCTCCTCTGTGAATCTTCTCTGAAGAGTAGTGA